>JAQGAI010001453.1:0-14699 GCA_034696905.1 Lepidocyrtus violaceus | reverse complement strand
CAGTTAATAAATGTACATAGATGAACGGACAATGATACCAGGAACATGAACAGTACCTAATTATAAATTGAAAATTTTTTACACAAAAAGGCCGTACTTTTACTCTTTGCTATAGGCCGGACAAAAGTTCGCTACGGGCCTGAACAAAATTGTTTAGAAAAAAAAGTACAAAGAAGGGCCAATAGCATTAAACAATTAATCATCACCATCATATCAAATCCTTACATGGATGTAGCTTTTGAAGCCTATCATATCAGTCAGTAGCAGAAGGAGAAGAGGTTGAAAAGAGAAGATCTTTGAAAAATCCGATAACGAGGCTGGGCTTTTTAAACAGGGCTCACTCACTCTCATCTCATATCTTGTCTTACCTATGTTGCTCTTAAACTGCGGCTGCTAAACAGGATGTTTTTTCTTCTTTAGAAAAGCGATTCCGTCTTTTTCAGCTTGCGCAAAAGTTAAGGAAGGGAAGAATGAATTAAAGTCTAACCATATAATAATAATATGGCAAAAGTACATAATAAAAAGCCATTGTGTAGGTAGCTATTTTGCACTCTTCTCCGCGTCTCAAGAGACAAAAACATCCATAGCTTAGGTTTTACACAGGTAGGCAAAATAATATGCAAATTGGAAAAGGCCCTAAATTGGTTTCACTTTGATGTTGACCGATCTATCTCTTATCTTCTGCTGCTGCTGCTCTTGTCTTCTGTTATTGTCTTCTGTATCAGAGCTTCTCATTTTTTTTTGCTACTGGCACTAGCTCAACAAAAAAAAACGAGATGGGCAATACAAACCATGAGCAAAATACACGATCCGACCAAAACGATGAAAGATTACTGAAGGTCGTCTACTTTTCTGAAGGCTTCTGATCTTCAGTCTTCACAGCAGCAGCGCAGGCAATGATGGTTAGCGAAGAACGCTACTCACTTTTTATCCCTATTAGTTGGATACCACCAACTCCTGATTTTCAATCATCATAATTCCTAAACTATACTCATCTTTTTACGACAAAATAGACGCCTTAACAGGTTACACAGCAGTGGCAAAAGCAACAACTCATTAACCGTTTCTTTTGCCTTTTCTCATCGTCAGTTTTGCTCGTAAAAAAGTGGATGAAAAAACAGGGACTATTGAGGAAAAGGCATGAGAAAGAGAAAAAAACAGGAGCTGGCAGGGATCATTGTCGGTGCTTCTCACCTTCGTAATCCTGGTGAAGTGTGTGGTCATCGACAAATGATCAAAGCATACATACCTAATTGAATGACTACATCCTGCTGATTTTCTTCTCGGTTCTGAGGGAGTCCTTAAAAATGCAAAGAAAACTAAAATGTTTTTACAAACAACATCTTCATAGGCAATATAGTCAGAGGCAGTTAAAAAATTTGAATGTGTTGCTGCTGACTTAACGTTAGAAAGAAAATGAGGGAAGCCCCTCCCCTTCCCAATATGTCAGGGGAAATCTCAGCCCCAATAAATCTCACTTTTCTCCTATTCTTTTCTCTGAACAGATTTGCTAACTCATCCTCAGTCGAGAAATTTATTCAGTCCATTTCTCTCTTCCGCGGATCGTTTTATCTTCTCCCCAGCCACACTATCAAATCATATTATAGTCCTAACTGATTGCGAATTATATTGGGATAGGATGGGATGGGATGGGATGCGGATACAATAATGAGTCATGCAAAGACGCACAATGAATTTCATTCAACTCACTTCCTTGTCTTGTTTATATTCTGTGACAGTTAAAAGGACAATTTAAAGGAGGCAGTCTCGAGCGTCGGCTGCTCCATGCCCATTTATACTTCCACTTGATCCAAAAAAGCTTAGCACAGCCCCATAACAATATAGCAAAGCAACTAACTAAACTTGTAAAAGTACTTAATTATGGCAGAAGGAAATAGATTTGTCCTCATCAACATATCAGGCCATACATAAGTACGCAAACGTAACTATTCCGATATCCGCAACATCATACGATGTTACGATGTGTAGTGGAGTGGGCTACAGCATAACTATACTTATAGGTATCCTCTTTAAACTAAAAAAAAGTGCCATTTCATTCCTATACGCTTACTGCTCACTTGACAAAATGCACTTTTGAAACGTAATGTCACGGGAGAGTGAGCTTCATTTTGGAACGTTTTTATAGTGGAGATCCATACGTAAGGAGAACAATTTTAATAGCTTTGTAATTGTCTATTTGCTGAACAAGCGTAAATATGATATGCATATAGAGGAAGAGCGGTCCTGGTGTGGTGACTGCTCTCGTGATTTGGCAAACACGAACATATTGAGAAAGGTTGTTTCGTCTTTCCCTGATCTTCATAAGACGGCCCAGCCTTTACAAAAATGAAATAGAAAGAGACTTTTGCAGCAGGCGCTCTTATCAGGATGACGATTATAACGCTCATTTTTCAATTTGAAACGGAAATCCAGTTTCATCTGGTTTAAGCGGAAAAAATGTTGGAAAAAATACGGGCTCCCCAAGTCTCCTCATCTGCAATAGTATCTCAATGTCTCCAAGTTTTCATTTTTTTGTAGTGGAAAATTTCACCGGATGATGAAAAATATCCAAAGCATGTCATACACAACCCCACAACATGCTTTAACCCTTTTAAATAATGCCCTTCCTGGTTTAAAATGTCATCCTGTTATAACGCATTAGCTTTCACAGCTTGCTTTAGCCGAAAGTTGGAATAGGAATAGGTATGAGCGGAGTAGCAACAAGGCGTCCAACACGATTATTGCATTAAATATCTCATTTCATAATTTTGCTAGAAAGTCATGATTGAATTATTGTAGAAGCTGCCTGAAAATGTTTTTAAGTATAGCCAATGCTTGCTAATCCACTTTCGCACTGATGTTCACTCTGGTTATTATTAATTTTGCTTGTTCCGTTTCCCTATAAAGCTTCTAACAAAAATGTATTGATTTTGTGACTTCCGCAGGTCCAAAAGAAGAGGAGAATCGTAGGACGGATCCGGTGCAAAAATGTCAAGAGTGACTGTCCAAAATTGGATTGCAATGACGCTATCAGCCTCCCCGGCCAATGCTGTAAAGCCTGCCCGGAAATATATAAAAGTGAGTACCAATATTCAGTAAACTTAGCTTGCGAACTTATTATTGCAACTTTAAAAATATATATTCACTCTAACCTGTACTGGGGCAATGTGATACTCTTTTTTGCCAAACTTTACCAATTTGTTATTCATTCATTGTTGCAGATGGAACAGACAAGGGAAATTCGGACGGTCTCTATTCCGAAGACGACGACAAAAATGACAACAACCGAGGTAAGTACTACGACCATTTTTCTTTCTCCCTCTCTCTGCTTGATTAATTAACTTTCCCTGGCATGACAGGAGTTCCCAAACAAGCTTGCTTACAACAGTGTCACATTCTCCTTCTTTCCCAGAATATGCGGCGCTCCTCACTCCACGATCCTCCTCAATGATCAAGTCTTCAACCGGACTTGGTGAACCCATGCAATCCGGATTGGGTGCCGGACGTTTCATGTTTCTTCACAAGAGTCTCTACTACTCCTTCGTCTACAATGATGGCATGCCAAGACCCAAATTTGTCCAATTTGTTGACTCGGAAGGGAATGTTGTGGAGGAGCAGGAAGTGACAATAAATAACTATCAACAGGAAACCCGCAAGATTTGTGGCGTATGGCGGAAAATGCCCCGTGTCTACCGAAAACTTCTGAAGGAGGAGAAGCTTCATGCCGCTCTGGTGACAGAAAAGGTGGGCATGGACAATGATAGGTTCCTCGCAGGTCGGGTTGCAAAGCAGCGCTATGTCTCCTCCGAAATGTACAGTTCTCTGTTGGAGCCCTCAACACAAGTGGTAAGGCAATTTATCAATCAAGCACAAAATATTTGTTTTTTCAAGGAATGGATTCGTGCTGAAAATGATCTTGTTTACTTCATCACTTTTACTTAATGCTTCGTGGTTATTTTTTTTTTGATGTGTAGGAATCGGGTGGAATGGCAGTAATCACGGTGTCGCCCTCCACTGGCTCTATTTACAGCAACATTTTGTTTAATGGGGAATTCGACGAGGAGAGAGATATTGCAATTACAGTGAAAATCGCAGACGCATCAGGATCTGGTGTCGAGGAGACCGTTACCATTCCCAAAATTTCTTATGACACGAACTCAATCGAAGTTCGTTCCATTTTGGAATTGGATCAACTCCAGTCCCTCTCTAGAGGCACACTCTTCATCGTGGTTTACTCGAAAAAGAACCCTGATTTCAAATTGATTGGTTTCATTCAAGCGAGGTAAGAAGAGGCGACATGAATTTCCTTTTTCACATTTTTTCCTAACAGCACAATTTTTATTGGGGGGATATGAAATGATATGATATGATTATGAATATTATTAATGGAATGGGATAAAAAAGCTCTCATATTAAAGAAGGAAAAATGAGCTCAACTTGTGTGTTGCATATTTTATAGAACAACTTGTGACATTTTTGACACCGTGTTGGAGACAGAAGACAGCCAAGACGTACCGGGCGGTCTTGCATGGGTCTACCCCCTTCCCGATGGATCTTGGTCTTATAACATCCAGCTAGCACCTGAGCACCATCCCCAAGCCGTAAAACTCGAAACGGGACGGAAGGTTTTGGAAGAGCTCTCCTTTAAAACGCTCGGCTCAAACATGACGCGCCAAATCGTTTCAGGAATGGGACCCCGTCATTACCAACTTCTCTACGAAGACAACATTTATCTCTCTATTGTGACGGACAAGTCAAATCTGAGGGGACGCCTTTCCTACAGGATCTTCGGGGATGCTCAGCTCTCTGACTCCCCTCTTATGTTGGAGTCCAACAAGCATGTCGCAACTAATATGAGGGCGCAGGGACTTCTTTGGGTCGGGATTGACCACGACTGCGGACTCAATTATCAGTTGACTCTGAGCCAGAGACCGCAGAGTGATTTGATGCGTTTGGAAATTATGGAAACTTTGGGATTGTCCATTAAAGGACTTCCGGTCAAGTCCTACATTTTGGATAATTTCGAGGCGAGTGAACATGAAGGGATCTATAACGACTTTTCCAAGTAAGTAAATAAATTATTTTAGTTTTTGCAAGTACTAACATTTGGGGAAAAAATTATTTATTTCCTTTTCCTTACATTAAAATTAATTTCTTTCCTTTTCAGAATCACATATGCCCATCTCAACGCTGGCGACGCCATGTTCAAGATAGTCCGTGTCAATGATTCCAGCCTGTTGGCATCCACCGTTATCAAAAATGTAAGTGATGCATAGTAAAACAGATATTTCTCGCATTAAGCAATATAGTAAGAAGCAACAACATGATCTGATCATGAACACATCACATATCTTCTCACTTTTTCCCTCTCTTTATCTCCCATGCAATTATTTTTTTTCACAAGGAAAAAATTCTCTTTCCCCAGTTTTCTCCCTAATAATGTGTGTGGTGTGATAAAAATATATGAAGCAAGTAACAGGAGTTGGATAAGATATAAAGTGGGAATTCTCACTTATTCCATATGTTCCGTATAAATCTTGTCATCAGATAATCATGAATCCCGAAAACTTCTCACACAAACATGCACTTACTTGATACTACAACTCTGAAACGCTAAGTGTGTGCTCCTCTGTCTCGATCTCGAGCATGGAAAGGCTCTTTAGCTCGAGAAAGTTTTTCAGAAATAATTTGTTTGGCGAAAAATGCATATTTTTGGCAAAACAGCTCTTCTTGCTCCATATACCCATATAATCATAGCAAAATGACAGTAAAAACATAATAAATAGCCACACCGTAGTTAGTTGACGCTTGGAAGGGGGAAGGGAAAAGAGTGTGAAGCGTTTTGCTGTTTTAGTACTTCAACCCAAGTGTAACAGATTCGAATGTTGTTGTTTGTGTCGTTTTCCCCCTTTTTCCTCGTTCTTTCCGACAAACACAGTTTTTATTCGAGTGTGGTATGTCTGAGATGAGAAGTTGAGAGGGAATATGGTTTGATGCTCTTCGTAGTATATATACATATATATGTCCTACATCAATGGACTTCATAGAATTCAAATATGATCAGTATCTTCATATCATCTCAAAATTCGAAGTATTTTTTTTATCTTCTCCTGTGTACAAATTTTTTATATTGGATTTTTTACTTGTTGTACATATTAGGTTCGTGTGCCAACTTCTTGCTTGCCCACCGCAGTGGATAACATTGTCAGCCCTGACTACTCGCTAGATCCTTCTGAAGATGATGCGTCGAGCACGGTGCCCAACAATAAATGCTACTATGACGGTATGTGGTGTCCTCCTGTTTGATTATGTCTATAATTTGTACTTTTCATCTTTGAATCCTTTTTAGCTTTTTCAAAGTGGACGTTGAGAAATGTTCCATGACTTGGGAACTGAAGTTTATATGCTTTCATAATATATTTCTTTCCTCTCTCTCTCTCTCTCGAGTTGGCTATTCATCTAATTATTTTTGTTTCTTCGTTATTTTAATTTTAGGCAAGCTTCGTGAGGAGTACTCCCAGTGGACGCCAGTCAATGACACATGCGCCATTTGCACTTGCTACAAAGGTCAAGCAAAATGTGAGGCTGTCATTTGTCCAGGTCTTGAGTGTGCCAATCCTGTCTTGCTCACCGGAGAATGCTGCAGATCTTGTTTGAGTAAGAGAAAAATAAATATAAATTCCGTCAGTCTTTATTTGCTTTCGTTGGGACAACAAGAACAAACGCCTTTGCTTTATGTATCTATCTATCTGTATGTGGGAAATTGCATTTGCTTAGTCATCCTGTTCACTGGCTGCTTGCTAAATATCCTTTAACACTTTTTTTACTCTGTCAACTGTCAACAAACAAGGCTCATTATCAAATTTTTATCATTCCAATTTGCCTAAACTTCCCTCTAATGAATCTCTCTCTCTGCTATATCCTGTGTATCGAGTTCTCTCTCGCAAACAACCCCATCAAATGTCTTGACTCGTCAGCCATTTCATTCTATTCCCATGTATCGTTGCCCTATCTGGGCGAATTGGAGAAAAACAAGTTTGTCGTTATTTTTTCAATCACATTTTGTCACTTGGCATGTCTCTTCTCATTCTGAAATAAACGTAAGTGAGACATGGCGCCTAGCGTCCGCCGACACTTTGTAACTCTCTAATTGACCTTTTTTAGGGAATTTGAAACTGTTACTCTTATTCCCATTTATTTTCTTCTCTTCGACCTATCTAATGCATTTGTACTGATTATTTCGCACATGCAGATTTTTATATATATATTTTTTCCTTCTTGTCTCTTATTATATTTTGGAGAGCATCTGAAAGCATTCCACATTTATTATTATTATCTATCCTTGCCACACACTAAAATGCAATATTTATGAGTTTGCACAGTCCTATTTTGATATTTGGAAATTTATTATATGCTTTTTCTCCTTTCCCAAACGCAGGCACTGAACGCTCCAATATGAATCGGGGTCAGGGATGCAACGTTGAAGGGGACCGCTTCCATCCGGCTGGCTCCTCTTGGCATCCGTACATGCCTCCAAACGGCTTCATGGTCTGCACAACATGCACATGTCGGGTAAGTGTAGAATGCAGATATATTTATATTTTTATTTCTTCTTCTGAAAATCGAAAATCATCCCATCATATCATAATTACTCAAGCTCACAGCTACGTTTTTTTGCACCATTATGATTTTACACTTTTGAAAAAGTGAAATGACATTTTTCTCCCTTCCGAAGAAGGAAAATCCTATCGATATTAAATCATTAAGTAACAACCATTAATTTTTCACCACTTTCCTTTCAACAGTCTGACAACTTGAGTGTGGAGTGCACTCGGCAAAAATGCCCTGCATTGGAGTGTGCCCCTGAGGAAGCAGTTTACACACAACCCCTCGCTTGCTGCAAGGCTTGTCCTCCAAAGAAGGCAATCGACCCTGACATCATCAATGACGCCGTGGCACAATACACTGAGCAAACACGAGGCCCATCCGAAACGGAAATTTTGGCTGCAGGTGGATGCAAGTTCCGAGATGAGCTACATGAGAATGGGGCTGAATGGAATCACCGCATTGAGCCTTTCGGTTACATCCCTTGTGTGTCTTGCACCTGCATGGTAAGTCTAATTACATAACTGAAAACCATTTTAATTGGAGTTTTTATAATTTCGAATGAAGGAAATTTTTTAACGTGTTTTTTTTTCCTCTTTTATTTTTAACAGAAAGGACAAACGAAATGCGGCCGCAAGAAATGCCCATCGTTGGCTTGTGATGTGAAAGTGCTAGTACCAGGACAGTGTTGTCAAACCTGCGGAGTGTCATCAGAATCCCCTTCAATCCCTCTTCCAAGACCATCCATAATCTCATCGAAGATGTCCAACTCCCCTCACTCGAGGTACAGAAAACCACCCTCATCAAAGCACAGGACGAAGGTGCTTTCCCAGTAAACATTATTAGGCTACTTTACTCCAAAAGCCAAAATTATTCACAAGTTTAAGCTATGCACACAACCAGTATATTATTATTTAAATTATGTTGCCACAATTTGCTGAGAACCAGCTTCAAACTAGGGAGAAAGTGTAATTTTTATTAATTATTTACCTGAATCAAACAGAAAACAATCCACACGAACTACTGCACTGTATTATTGTCACTAATCCTGTTGGTAAGCTAGAGCTACAGCAAGGAAAACTTTCACTTATCCAAAATGTGGTTGGAAATACCTCGCATTTACCTTTTAGTCGTAAGTTATATTTTAGTTTAGTTTATTTGTATTTGAAAGAGTATTAGCTAGATTTAGGGCTATGCAAATAGGCACTTACTTAACTTCCTTTCTCAAGTGGAACAGCTATAGCTAAAACAAAAGGATTACAAATGCGTTTAAATAGAGTAATAAGCTTAATCTAGTATTATCACGTTAGTTCAGCAGATGACCAGAATTTAAAAAAAAATAAAATTAACACGAGATTAACAGAAACCAGAAGGAACCAATTAAATTCATCCATATTCACATCTATCAAAAACATTAGTCGCTTTCTGCATAGAAAATAGGAAAGAAAAATGTGTCACTGATCGTGAGTTAAGGATTAAGAAGGGAAAGCAATCACATTTCACAGATATTATCTACTAACTGACAGGCTTTTGCTTATGTATGGCATATTATGGGAGGGATATAGTAAAAGTGCTCTTGGAATTTCATGAAAGAACGGGTATTAATTTATAAGTCCGAGTTGTTTGCATAGATTTCATATAATGAAACAGTTGACGCAACTGATGCGAAAGGAACTTTCTTAAACTTTATAAAAAAAAATACTGGCATAGACAGGCAGGACTATAGTTAGTTAACTAAAATACGTAGCTTTTAAAAAAGAGAAATTATTTTTGTGTTTGCTGCTAGTATTTTTAATTAATAGTTAACATTGTTTACTTACCATTATTTTTACTAGGCATTACTGATCCCACCATTAACTATTTGTAAGGTTAATTACACTATTTTTTAATATTGTTTTTTTTTGTTCAGTCTAACATGTAGATGTAAACTTGTCTGTAAATAATTTAATTAACAGTTAAAGCTAGTAAATGCCTGATATTTTATTAACTACAGTTAAGATAAATGTACTATTTGCATATATTATTCAAAAAGGAATATAATATGTTTGTTTGCCATGATTCGTGTTCTAAAAAAAATGATCAACTGTAAAACAATGTCTGAAAAAGTTTGTAGGGAAAGCACACATGACTCTATAATGATGACATTATTTTCTTGAAATCTACTTTTTACTTTCATTCAACAATTCTTGCGCATTGTTTTGTTCAACTTTTTATTTAAAACGTGTACATATTTAACTGATATGAATAATCATTTAAAATCACTTTTACTACTCTGTACCTTATAATTATAATGATTAATTCAATATTGAAAGTCTACTTATTTCATTTTTATTATTAGTAGTAGTTAAAATGCTAAATAATGCCACCAATTATGAGTCAGTTCTTATATCGAATGAAAGCTAAATATTTAAAGAATAATATACATAAATAAGGATGATTTTTTTAAGTATTATATTTACTTCCGTCTTTGCTGCTGTCATTTTTGCCGAAGTTTTTTTTTTCTATTTAATTTCATGGACTGCACTAAACACTTGTGAAACAGTCAGTCACTTATTCTGTGGGACGAGCTTTTTTCAGTTTGTATAAATAGAAAATAGTTAAGTGAACGAAATGCCATATATTTAGGAAATAATCGTCACATTATTATTATTAAGTTACATGAGAGTATTCTGTAAAAAATAAATGTTATATAATATGCAAATGTACACTGTACACGTCAATGCAAATGTACGGAACAGCAAATCTTACAAGGCTTATTAAGGTATTTACTAAAAAAAAAATATGCTGAGCTAATCAAAAAATGTATTAATTTATATATTTTAAAAATCCAACTCCCCACCATTGTTGTTTAAAGAAATGCTAGTAATAATTATAATGCTATTGCAGAGTTGTGTTGTTGTTGATGTTGTAAATCTACTTATATTATTACTTACATACTGAAAAGGCAAAGTAGAGGGTGGGAGAAAGCTAGTTGAAAGGTGAAAGTTCTTGCCAGATGGGAGAAATATTAGGGAGATGATAATGCAGTTTTTGATACTTGTTAATTGATAATGAAAAGAAGAAAAATATTATTGTATTGTAATAGAATTTATATAATATATTGATTATTATCTTGTATAAAAGATACCAAAGACTGATATATAATTATGATTAATGAAGAAAAAAAAATGTTTTGAAGAACCAGAAAAGATTTGGAAAGGACTATACACATTACAATAATAATATTATGCATGTATAATGCTATATATATACCCAAACCTACTTGTACATTGTGCAGTGCACCTTGACCTTTGCATCAGAGAAAGGAGTTGAATTGAACGGAAAACACGAATTGAACTTGGTCTGACGATTGATAAGTACATTATCCAGTCCCAGGCCCTGTATTTGTGCACGCATATTATTTTGATAAGTAGGAAACCTATATACAGCTTGTCATGTCATATTCATTCATATGTTGCCTGCTTGAAAGAACATCACCATTTATATATTGTCCATAAATAGTCCACGTTATTCTATTTTTACTAGAGTTAATTAAGTAATTAGTTGCAGTTAGGGTTATAAATACTAGTTGGAAAAGAGAGGATTTGCATTTATTAGATTAGGAATTATGTATGGGTATACAGAAATGATATTGACCGTGGAAGGAAGGATATAAGAATAAGCCCACAGAGTTCGCATGTTCACTTGTAACTGCATTTATTTTGCCATCGATTGTTACTGCTTTTTTATTATTTTTTTTTGCACTTTAGTACGTTACATTTTAAAATATGATATATTGATGATGATGGAAACATAGAGTTAAAGATAGTATGTCGTTCTGCAGCTTCCGCTTTTATAAGAGAAAATGAAGTCCCACTCATGTCATATGTGTATTATAGCGGTAGATAATTCTACTTTTCACATCAATTATTACCAAACCAAGCCAAGCTTCAAATCAATCTAAACTGTCTGTGTAGATGAGTGTATATGCGATTGGGTGTAGTAGGTAGGCTAGGTATGTTTAAGGCGGAGAGTGTTTGCACTGATGAATGTTGTAATAAAATTATGACATTACAGCCTTCTCTTGTCATTTATTATGTCATTTGCAAAACGTTATTTCAAAGATTTTGTGTTCAGTAAAAATGAATTTATGAATAAACAATAATTTAACCGCTCTCTGTAGGTTAGGAATAGCTTCCTTGTTCGCCAAAAAATTGTTGAATTGGTCGCCTTGAATCAGTTGCTGATCAATATCATGGAAAAGTGGCTGTGCTTAAAAAAAGCTTGCCATAATAAGATGCGTATCTACATTGTTATGTGGTAGGAGTAGATTAAATCTTTTTGATTTTAGATGAAGTCAGGTTAGAAAGGGAAAATTATGCAATATGAAACAATGTTACAAAATTAATCTTTAATCTTTCTTGAGTTGTTGCAAATTTTGTCCAACACTTCGCCATGTCATGTACCTCCCGTTGCCCGTCGTTTTTCTGGGACATTTTTCATTGTCCTTTTCTATGTATTTGAGCGTGGGCTGTAGATAACGCTGCAGCCGACATGAAACAGTCTTCTATAGATTTTACCGTTATTACTGTTGTCCTAGTCTGTTTAAGCAAGTAAGAAAGTTTATTTAAGATGGTAATTTGCAAACATTTAGACTGTAAGTTTGGGAACGCATAAGTCTAAACTGCTAAAATACCTAAGGTCCAAACAACGAACGAACTCTGCTGCTACACTGGCAATCTGCACTGCACGTGGCGGTGGAGGAAAATGAATGATATATGATATGAATGATGGTGACCTTGATTTATGTTAATCCTACTCATTTGAGAGAGAGAAAAGTAGGAAGAAGATGGATCAGTCTTGTATTACAGTTCATAAAAAAATAAGAGCCATCACACACAAACACACACACTTATAAATTGATTGATTACACTGTAATGCTTTGTGTCAAAGTCAAGTACCTTGTTAACTTGTTATACACATGTTACTATATTTTATATTATTATTATTATTATTATTACGTATATCCTTATTACTTTTTAAAACACCGAGAGGGGAGCTGATTGATATAATTATCGTTGTTGTAAGCAAATGACTTTTTATTTTGGGAAGGAGAAATGATATATGTAAGGAAGGAGAAGCATATTAAGCTGGAGAAGTTTTTCTTTTGAAAGAGATTGGTCTCATCAGTGTATATTATATAAGCTATATGTAACTATAATTAAATGTAAGTGAAACTCTATTGATAGCGTCATCGTATTCTTATTCTTATTATGTATGTAATTAGTTAAGTTTTATTATTTACATTACTACTAATAAAACTTTTAATCAAGTATGTCTCTATCTACTTAAATAACAAACAGAAAAATAAAAATATAACATTGAACTTTACAATCGAAAATGAAAAGGAGAGTGATTTAGTTCCCACTTTATTTGCCTCCTCCATTTACTTTTGTAAGCGTCCAAAGAAATCTGCATTTCGTATCATAATCCTGAGTGTCCCATATACCATACCACGTGTCGGATCGGAGGATCAACAGAATTGCAGAGTAGAACCCAGCCCAGTCAAGGGAATGGACTCGGCTAGAGATCGTGGTAGGTGGCAATTAGACAGATACCTCCAACGAGATTCCCAACTATGACGAATCCCAGGATAAATAGGACACAGTAGGCGCGTCGTTGATACGATTTTGTTTTTGCTTCTTCACTTCTGCGGAATAAACAGATAAGCTGTTATCATACCACAGAGGAAAGCATATATCATTCTTTCATTGACACGACATATCAAATGAATCATCTAAAGTAATTTAATTTAGGTGAAAATCTGTTATGTGGATGGGCAACGTACTCTGCAGAATCCTCCGTCGTCTTTTTCTGCTGCTTCTTGTCTTGCTGAAGAGCAGTAATAAAAGCGTCTAGTTCCGATGTAATAACCTGCGTCTCTGGAATCCCGTAGTTGGATTGCTTTAAAATACCCTTGGGGGGATGAGAACGGTCTACAGCCCTTTCACGGCGTTTTCCAGGCCACTGATAATGAAGGAGGTAGAGGGCATCCAAAGGGTCGACATGAGTGAACTCCGGATTCCCATCTATTCTACTCATAAACTCTGACCAAGTCTCTTCGAACACACTGGTCGAGCTTTCACCCTCAATTTCCACCAGTCTTGGGCGATGCTGGCTGGACGTCAGGTGCTGGATCTGGGCATCATGAAATATGGAGCCTACTGATGACACCAGCAGACCTGGTAAATCGGCTAGAGTTGGGAATAGAAATGGGATGGCTCGCGGTTCTCTAGGCGGATGATGACGGTGGTAATTGTGATGAGGGTGGGGACGGGGATGTAAAGAGATGGCTTCCGAGGGTTGCTCCACATCAATATCAAAGGTAATTTCGGAAGACTGTTCGGTGTTGTCGGCATTAGGTTCGACTAGTGTTATTGCAGCTAATGCATCCGACGTCAAATCCGTGTGCTGCATGTTTCCAAGCTGTAATACATTGCTAGTTTAATTAGCAACGAGAAGAATGGGAGCATGGCATGATGGGGAAAGCACCTTTGGGGTGACACCCAAGGTACTTTAATATAACATTGCATGTACTACTTGTACAAGTGCCTTGGGGACACCGCGTAATAGCCATTGGCGTCATTCCATATACTCAATGTTACAATGACGACATTTGCATGCGTTTAAAAAACATCTTCTGTAGCATTTTTTATAACGTTTAATTTGTATAAAGAGAGTATATTTTTTTAACGTACCAGAAAATAACAGGAAGCTGGAGTTTGCCACAGGCCATTCTAAAACTTTGAGATAGTTTTTCTCGTTTTGTTTATAAGCGCCGGCATCACAGGTTTTAATAGAGTTACAAATAAGCGTAAAATGGATATTTCAAATAGTGAAACCGAATCAACTAAGCGTCATCGCTCCCAATCTCGTCCCAGTAGAAGAAGTTTCTCAGCACTTTCAGATGATTCCTCTTCCGACCGCGATGACGCCCTCTCTATACAACAAAGCGTGGAGAGCAGCGTGCCCAGCTTATATCAAGTTTCAATCACAAGATTCTCTCCTCCCATGATGATGATAGAAGAGCCAAGACCTGAAGCTAAACTTGCCAT
>JAQGAI010001452.1:0-14699 GCA_034696905.1 Lepidocyrtus violaceus | reverse complement strand
TTCTCTTGGATATAATTACGTAATCAAGATGTATATTTTGTTCAATCCAATTTAGCCTCCTTTTTGATTTCATCCATCCGTGAATAACTCCAGCTGGGTTGGTTGGGATGGTGGAAAGTAAATCGGATTCATTTCGGGCAATGCAAATGTATGAATATTAATGTCTCCCCTCCACATCCACTTTTATTTGGTGGAGGAGGGATCCATCCCTCCACTTCCACTTTTGCTGAGTGTAAATAGCTGATTGTTATTACTTCTTCCGTGAATTTGAATTCCGCCTCCTCCTCCTAATTCATTCCTTTCAAAAATTGCCAGTTTATGGTCTGATCTGCCCTGTATCCGTCAGTTTTCCTTTTTTTTATGTAAAAAGTTTTTTTGGAGGGTATTCCAAAAAATCTCATCAAAATCTCATGCAGAAAGTAACAAGCAGTGTATGATCCTCCCTCCCACTTCTCTGGAAATGACGGGAGACCGCAACTGGGGTCATCATGATCGCTATCAAGCACTGACTGGTTTGGATTTTCTGTTACATCAAATCATATTCTTTTTCCCCTTCCAGTCCAGTCCAAACTTTTTATTTATGTAAAGCAGCGAGTGAGATCGTCAGAACGGGGAAGGAAATGGGCTGCGGTTGGTTTCCCCGCTGGCCATGTGCATTCCACCACACACACAGCTCAATATAAACTGACCGGCGATTCCAAAAAAAAATCTTTCCAGGAATAAAAAAAATCAGCGTTTACGAATTTTCCCCAGATTACTATTCCATTCCTCTTGGCATGGAAGACAAAAAAAAACTCCACAGCAGCGAAAGTTATTATTTTTTTTTTGCTGCACTGCGCACTTTTTTTTTTACTAAATCCTTCCGGTTGGTTTGATTGAGCCTGTCTCAACCGCACACACAAAAAACATAAAACCGTCACAACAAGCAACACTGTCACTGACTCCTTCTTTGCTTTACTTTACGCTGCGCTTGGCCTGCACGCTGCAAGCGTCTGTCTGTCTCAAACAGTCCCTTTGTCAATCGTGGTAAAAGAAACAACCAGCCATACATACACCATCCCATCAGCAACTCCTCTGCAAAGTTGTTAGCAGTCCATCTCCTTGTTACGCACTGATCAGGCTCATCATCATCTCATTCATGAGCGCTGCTGACGCTGTTTGCCGTATTCCCGTTGATATAATGATGAATGATGAGAAATGACTGCAGCTAGAAAACGAGCAGAAAAAAAAACCGCAATATAATAAAAAACAATTATCATTAGGCATAATATAATAATAATAGTTAGTCTCTCATATCATGTCATGTCATAGTCATGTCGTGGGTAGTCAGCCGCAGCGTAGCATAATGTATGTAAAGTTAGCTTATGTGAAATGGAGAACTGACTATGACTGCAGTGCATAGAGCCCTCATAAAAAATTCTAGTCCCGTTCCCATTTTTATAGAGAGGAGGGCTAATAGCAATAATAACAATCATCATCATATTTTTATAATCATGTCCCTTTTATTTACGATTAGGAGAAAAAACCAAGCCATTTGTCTGTTCAGTTTCAGTTAAACATGTTTACATAACAAGAGTGGTGGATGGATCATATCATATCATGTCATGTTCGGTCGGAAATAAGGTTCAAAATCTGGGGCAAAGTGAGACACTTGACTTGAGCTAGAAAAAAAACTCTCATTCAAGTCATTTGTAATCAGGTAAGTTCACCTTCTTTCTTTCACCTCCATCCGGTTCCTTTTTCTTATACCTCCTCCTTCTCATTTCTTTTTGGGAATGTGTGAAAAAAAATCCCCAAAAAAATAAAAAAAATAAAAATGGAGCAACTTGAATTGTAAGTGAGCTGAGCTTTGAATGTGAATGCAAAACTGTTTGGGATTTTTTCCCCCAATAAAAATGCAATTTCCTCCCAAAATAAAAAGAATCCAAATCCTACTAAAATATAAAAAAAACCTACTTTACTTTTTTGCTTTGCATACTGAATCGGAACGGACGGACGTGGGGATGTGGATTTGACTTTCTTCTTCTGTCTTTGTTTTTGGTGTTGTTGATCCACTTACTCCTGACATAAAAGTAAAGTACATAAAAAAAAGAAGGACACGGAGGGGGAGAAGGAGGGGATCCCATTTTTATTTGAGTGGGGAATGATGATGATCATCACTCATGATTAGGTTGACGATGGGATATCACATCACATCACATCGAGCAATTTAGGGAAAAACTAAACAATATTCAAATTCTTCAAAGTTTTTCTAACAATTCTCGAGAGCTATTTACTCGAGAAAACAGTTTTGAAATTGGATGATGTTTTTTTATTGCGGATCCTGAAAACTGGGTGGATCGTAATTACATTTTTTTTTGCTAGAGAGAGAGAGAGAGAAAAAAAAACGGAACTGTGCATGTGGAGGGGTAAGGCTTAATCTATTATGAGCCGAGTCTTGTCTTATCTAATGTGGATCACCAAAAAAAGTCAATTTTTTTTATGCATGTTTATGATTTCTCCTGAGCTCGCTCGTTTACATCCTTTTTTTAGAGCACAGCACAACCATTGTAATAATAATAAAAAAATAGTGACAGGGATGATGATGAAGATATCGCTATCATATTTCGCATGACTTGAAAATTACTTTTTATTGGCAAAAAAAACAACTTTTTTTTTGTTTGATGCCACCCATGAGTGAGATAGCGCCATGGGTTTATGCAAAAACTTAAATGCTCATTCATTCATGACGGGCTTGTTATTCAAACTTGATACGGATGATGACTTACTATCTGAATATCTTTGGATGATGCTTTTCTCATTTGCGTTTTATTTGCAAAAAAAATCGGACCGGATTTCTTTCCCAATTTCATTCATTTTTTCCATCGACTTTTTCATTTCTTGTTTTTGCTTTTATTTTGTATTTGTCGGGAGGGAGGCAATTTCCAGATTTTTTTTTCCAAAAAAACAAACAAACTTACATAATTTAGCAACATCATGTTCAACACCACCAATGCGAGTGCGTCATTTTGTCAGGATCAGATTACAAACATCTTATTCTGAATTAGATTCTCAATTCCCATCTAATATTATGCAACTTAATTTCCTTTTGGAATGGAATACATTAAACTGTTTTGCGATTTTGCAAAGATGTTGAAGAAGTTATTCTGAATATTATGGTTTTGGAGAAAAATATGTGACAAAATTTAAAGAAAAAAAAACAGTTTATGATGATGATGATGATGAATCTCGTCATAATTCACATGTCTACGTGTCACGTCATGTGTTTCACCGTAAAAAGGAAACATCAGCAACATTCCGTTGACAATCCAATTTTAATAATTTAATTAGATTTTTTCCTGGGAAAGGAGAAGCAAAACATTTCCAAGAAGACGAAAAATCAGTTCTTCGAGAAACAGTTTCAAGCTGGAGTAAATCTTTTAAAAAAATTAAAATTGGATTTTGATTATAAAATCATAGAAAAAAAAAGGAAATAACTGGATTGGATTCTGATTCTGACTCGTGACATGGCACATGGCCATATTCTCCCAAATTGGGTGTCAGCCCCTTAAAAAGCTCCAGCTCAAGATTAGATCTGCCTTTTTTTTGAAGATCTGCAACAGAAAATGGAAACTGCTGCGGTGGAGAATAAATGTGGGACAATTTGATTTGGCCCATAATCCCGTTTTCCCATTTTCCAATTTCTCCCACACAACAAAACCCAGCCATGAAGATCTGAAGAACCAGAATTGAAATTGAACTTTTATCTAAATCCCACCAACTTTAATGTAAAAAAAAGAACAGAACTTGCCTATTACTTTTCATAGACAGCAAAGCAAAAGAAAAAGACGCGATGCAATAATATGAGAGGAGATAGATAGGTAGTAATATGGCAATAGAGATAAAAAAAACGGTTTGCAATTTTATTTTGCTTCAGCCTTTTTTATGTCCTAGTCGTGTGGTATGGCATGGGTATCATCATCATCCATAGCCATACGACAAGACCATTTTATTCCTCTCTTTATCTTTTTTTCCCTTTGCAAGAAATTACCTCGTCCATTACACGTTAGAGTTGGTCAAACTCAAAAGCTATCTGTATCTGAGTTTTTTTCTCACACTCTCTGACAGCGAGGAAAATGTGTTTTGTGATTTATATTTTTGAAGAATTACTTTTTTTGCACGAAACGGTTCACTTGACTTTTATTTTGCAATGTCAACTTTCAGCCCAGCCAGCCCAACCCCAAGAAGGAACAGTTTGTGCCAAGCAGAAGATCGAGAGAAGTAAAATGAGATGAGATTGTTGTAAAAAATTATAATTTGAAATTCGATTGTGAAATTAATGGCTGTACTGCAATTTGGAGAAGTTATCTTGTCTAGCAGTTTGCATATGAACACTAGTTTAGCTTTATACAATGCCGTAAAAATTGAAAAAAATGGCCCGGGTTAAATAAAAAATATTTCTGATTTAGTTTTATTTATGATCAGACCGGATTTAAAACTCAAGTTAGGGAATTTGTGACCCCGGCCTTTTCTAAAGATTTTACGGTATGGTCTATTTTTATGGGAAACGCTTGAGTGACTCTCAACTAACTTTAGTTTGTAGTGAAGTCAACCTGAATCCTTTTGTAGCTGAATCTCTGAGATTTAATGTGAAAAGCTGAAATCTCTTTTTTTTGCTCTTATGATCTCTTCTACTAGTTTCCTCCACATCCCTCCACACACCAATACTCCCACACTACCTATGCAACACTTTTCTATTCTTCCCAGCTATCTATTAGGATAATAAAAGTACTTCATAAATTAGAATTGGCTCCTCCAATTACAATTCATAATGTCATCCTGAAACAGGATGTGGGAAAAAACGTGAAAACTCACAATCAGCCCATTTTAATTCAATTCAATTGACTTTTTAGACTCGACTCAAACTCAAGTGAGGACTCATCATCACCTCACCAACATCATCGGCACTCTAAAGCCCATTTTTAGAAGAAATAAAAAATACAATGCCAAATTGGATCATGATTATTTTACGTATTTCCCAAATAAAAATAGGAACTCGGCCTAGTCCCCATAAAGCAGTTCATTTAAAAAGTCATTGTCAGGCGGACGTCCTTTCCTCTGATCTGATCTGCTGAATTGATGAATGAGCTGAGGTAGAGGATGTTACCGACAGCCATCCAAAATCCCAACAATACTTAAAAGTGATCGGCATCAGTAGCACACCCCCAATTTTCCGGCTAATTATACACCTTTCCATTCATAATCACTATTCATTCATTCATTCAACCCTTTCATGATGAATTACAAAATAATTATTCCAAATGGATGAGCTTTGAATAAAAAAATAAGCCGTAGCCCAATCCAATTCACATGGCATGGGTTTCGACAACTTTCAACTTGATTTTTTTTTTCAATAGAATAAAAAAAATCCTGAAGACTGACTGAACTGAAGTTGAAGTTTTTTTTTGGAGTCAAGTCTCTGACTAAAAATAAATTTACCTCTCACGCCCACCAACCAACCAAACAAGCCACCGACAGACTACCGGCCAGTTATCAATATCAAACTGGCATGTTCAAAAGTATTTTATTTTATCCCATTTCCATAGACTCCCTCCTCCATAGATACATTTTCTATTTGGTGTAGTTGGGTCCAAGGGGAAAAAAGGGAAGTGGATTGGTTTTGGTTTGGATTTGATTCTCGACGAGGATGTGGAAGAGGCAAAAGGCATAAAAAAGGATAAAAAATAAAAAAAAATATTGTATTGGAGGAATGGATTGATCTACATTATCATCAGAGCACGTACACTCATATTTCTCCCTCTGTCCATGTCCATGAGAGATTTTTTTTATTTTCCCCTGATTTCCGCTGACTCTTGTCTTCTGTGCAGAAACAAAAAGCAGAGCCATAAAGCAAAGAAAAGTCCATAAAAAAAACTTTGCGTCATGATTTTTTTTATCTGGCTGAGGCATGAGCTTTTTTTGTGCAAAAAAAATTGTGCAGCGTCAGAATGTCTGGCTATGGCTATGTGGATGATATGATGATGATGATGCCACGCTGTCATCATCAGAGCTAAGTGAAATGAATGGAAATGGAAGGAAGATAGATAACTATGCAGTTTTATAAAAAAAAAAGCTTCAAGGTCTCCTCCTTTTCTGCGAATAGAAAAAAAATATGTGTAAAAATAATTTGAAAAATATGATGACGATGATGAGAACATGGCTCATTGTCAATATCGCAATTTGCGAATTCAATTCAATTTGCCATATCACTTTTTTGTTTTTGCATTAAAATAATTCATTCCATTTTATTCAATTTTATTCTTATTTTGGATTTTTTGCGTAGGATTGGATGTGAATGGGATATTCAATCCAATCAGGGACAATATTATGCTGATTTGCGTATTCTACTTGGAATTTGCATTTGCATAAGTAGCTGCATCAAAAAATAGATAATTATGATCAAGTTCTCTTTGAAAATTACCAAAAAAATTACGACATGGCATGAGCAATTCAAAAAGGGAAAATTGAGATGATGATGAATGATATGTCATAATCAAAATAATCGATGAGAGTGGGTTATGGAATGGACTGGTACAGATATTTCTATCAAGTTGATTAAAAGATTAAAAAAAGGATTCTGTTTTTTTTTTTTGCACAAAAAAGTTCCGGCCCAGAAGCGTCCACTAACAGCATCATCACAAACAAGTAGCTTCTTTCTTCTCTCCTCTCAAAAGCAAACTAAAACTAATTAATCCCTTTTGATTTCTAATTCCGTTGGTGGGGAAGTGAAATGGCTGGAGCTCTTTTTTTTATCCCGATGACTTGGCTCCAGCTTCAGCTCTGGAAGAGTTTCTTCATCATTTTTTTTATTGTTTGAGGAGTCCTCGCACGTACTTCAGATGAATAATGTTGTTCCCTCCTTGGATAAAGTTTGGAAAGTGGGCTGGGCCCTGGTTCTGGTGCTAAGTAATTCCGCTCCCGAAATGGGAATGAAAATAAAATGTTCATGTACATGAGCCATATGATATGGTGTGATATAAAGCTAGTGAGCGAGTCTCTGAAATTTAAGAGGATGATGCCATGCATGTGGTCTTTGTCTCATTTGTCCTCTTATCATATTCTTCCACTGAAGTCCTGAGAGAGATAATCAACAACAACAACAACGTCAAGGAATGAATCGACTTGGTTGATTCGTCATGCGAGTAAAATGATCGCTTCTTCTTTTCAAAGAGTCATGAGCCATACGACACCGATTAGCATAAATTACAAGAAAGGAGAATGCACCTTATCTAATTTCATTTAGTTACGGTTCAGAGTCTGAATCTGTAACAGAATTTTCGCAAAGCTGATGAATAATATTTCACGGTGGAGGAATCGCAACTGACATAAAAAAATAGTTTATATTTCTTCCCGGCATTCTTCTCATTTCCATTTCACATGAAAGGGACAAGAAGGCCGGAAAAAACTTTCTTGACAAGTTCGGAGCAGAGATAATCTCCGGCAAAATTTAATATAAAAAAATTCGTGTTGGGGGTCAGTCATAAATTACGTAATCAAAAAGTGCGTGTCAAGCTCTTTATAATAAAATATTTTGTGCTGACGTAAATTATGGACGACCCCTTTCTTATTAGGCTTAAGCCTTTGCTGGATCCTTCCAATTATATTTTGTTTCTCCGTTTTCTTCCCTTTCCCCACACATATTTCTTACGCAATAAAAGTTTTTTCTGGGGAAGAAGAAATAAAATAACTTGCCTTCTTCTCTGCCCAGCCATGAGACAAATGACTTTTGATTTGGAGTTCTGTTTTCCTGCTACGTCTAACTTTTCCTCTTACATGGCCCATGTTGCTTTCTCTGTGTCCCTTTTCTGACTAATAATACGGCTATATTTAATGTATCTGTCCTTTCTTCATGTAGAGGCTTCTTTTGTAATTCCAAGTTCCTGAGCTTTATGTGTCTCCTCTCGTCCTGGTTTCCTTTTTCCTCTTGTGGAAAAAGCAAAAGCAAACTGAAACAACCTCAACCAGCAGCACCACCACCATCACATTTCTAAACATGATCGGATCTTCTTCAGGAATCCTTTTCCCCATCAGTATTTTTCCAGCATTCCTTTTTAATTCCACTTTCTCCCTTTCTGTTTTGTTTACTCTTTGTTTTATTTCCCTTTTTCTCTCGGATTGGAACTCTCTTGTGTGGGGTTCCTTTATTTTTTCATCCACTCCCGATAAAGAGATGGACGGATTGGGGATCCCTTTCACAGAAGATTGGTTGGAATATTGGATCCATGGATGGATCCCCAGTTTGGATTGACGGGCAGCTTTAGATAGGACTCCAGCGGAGGGAGAAAGTTGAGAAGGCGAAGAGCAAATAGAAAAGGAAAAAAATCGGAGAGAAAGTTTGAAGTTGATGTAAAATGCAAGGAAGCTACTATGTATGAGCTGAGCTTTATTCAAACTCTCTGCTCCTCTGAAGGTTCTTCTCTGAAGAGTGGCTCATTTCGCATGGCATGCTAAAGTTGTTAGCATTATATTACTTACTACTTCACTCATGGCAGCATCGCATAAGCATCGGCATCGCCCACTCCTTTTCTCCTTTTAGCAATGACTTGGTCCTTTAGTCTTCCCTTTTGTGTGGAAGGGAAAATCAAATAAAAAGGATGGAATGGGATCCTTTCCCCAGTCTCCCAGTCTGGTCCTGGCATATACTTACATAGCCCATTCCAAACAAACTCTGAAGAAGAGAAGAATCTGAAGAGGAAGAATAAAGGACATTTTCATTTCATTCTGGGAAGGAGGTATAAATATGGAAGGAAAGAGTGAGTGACTACTCCAACTACTCCAATCCAAACCAGCAGCTTGCTTCTATTTTTTATTACGAATTAATAAGAGCTAAGTAAGGCACATATGCACTTCCTCCAAATCCAATTCAACTTCCTTCATTTCATTCCATTTTTTTGCATATCAGCTTTCCCTTGGCTTGGAAATGAAAATGCTTTCTCTCCTTTTTTCTCTCCCTCTCATAATTTTTAATGGGAAGGAATATGCTCGTGTATTTCTGAACATGAAATATTGATGACTTCGCAAGTTGGATATTTTTATACTTATGTGCAAGGAGAAAGGGATTCTCTTCTGACGCCTTTCCCAACTTACATAAGCCTAGTCAGAGGTAAAAGTAAAGTAACTAACGGAACAACAACCGTGCATGTCTCAAACTTCAACTCGAGTTGTGTAAGATATTTATGTCATCCCGCCATGTCTGTTATTCCTTGTTACGTAAGTACTAGAAGAAGAAAGCTTAAAAAAGAGCACAAGAAAAGGCAACGTGATCCATCCATAATACAACATGACTACTCCACTCCACTTACACTCCAAGTGGGAAACGTCCTCCCCTTTCTCCTTCATTTTCCAGAAGAATATGGCGTAAAATAGGAAGAGAAAGTTTTCCTCTTCCAAAAACTCTATTTTTGGTCAGTTAGGATCCATTCCCATTTTACTCTCAATTGTCATAAAACTTACACACAAAAAACGGCCCTTCTTTTTCCGTAACGTCATGTATGAATGACCCCCTTATAAAATTCGGAAGGGGAAACGTTATTAATTCATACTACCTAGCCATCTTCCGTCATAAAACTTGAAATGACATGGCTTATTTTTATACCTCCTGCTCCGCCACATTCATTCCATTCTCCACATTTCCTCTCCTGCACAAGAAAGGAATTTGATGGCTTAAAAAAAAGAAAGTAGCAGTTGTTGGAGCACTTTTTTCTCCTTACCACTTCCACGTCGTCCTATTTCCTTTCCCCTTTTCATATTAATAGCAAATTGGGACTTTCTTCTCATTCTGTGTAAAAAAAAGTACCGGGGATAATTTTTTTTCTCCGATATCATGGAGAAAGCATTCATCATCATTTTGTCTATATCCATGTGTCCCTTCCTTCCTTCAGTCGATTTTTTTTTCCTCCGGATCATGATGATGATGACGAAGGAAAATTGAGTGGAGTCCCTGGAAAAAATATTTTCCCTCACTTCAGCTTTTTTTCTTTCTTCCACAAAGCTCAGACACTCACTCAGCAGTTAAGTAAGTATAAAATCGATTGTAAAATGGAATGAGTGGAGGAAGGAAGGGAAGACGAAGAAAGTTTTTTCTTCCTTTTATGTTTTTTTTTGAGTGAAAGTGAAGAGGAAGGAAGGCGAAGAGGACAACAATTTACTTAGCATATATTAGCCCGGACTAAGAGTGAAAGCGCAGGAACTTGCAAACCCTTTCTCCCGATCCAAAATGCCTCCACCAACAACAACTTCCAAGAATAAAACGACCGGGAAATGAACGACGGAGGGAATGGCTCTTTGGAAGAAAGGAAGGGCCAATAAGATTATGATTATGACATGGCATGACTTTGTTCTTTGGCGTTGTTGGGCCAAGAAAAAAATATATATATCTCTGTCAATTACCATCATCATCATAAAACTTGGTTCCGGTTAAAAGGCATTCCCTGAACCCAGTCAAACCACACAAGAGAGAAAGGTGGCCGTTATGATGTGGCATTATTGACAGTGTTCCAAGAGAACAGACCAGGGGAAAACTAAAACTTTCACGTTAATTTGCGGCCAAATCGATATTAAACGGGGGGAAATATTTGTATACATATTGAGCTTTGGCGTGACGGAAGGGAAATGGCTTTTTTGGTAATGTGATTGTCTTAAAAGTAATACCTCGATAATGATGGCAATTTATGCGGAGGACGACATGGCAGTGGACTTTGCAAAAAAAGCTTTAGTTGATGACGATCATCATCATCATCATCAAGATGCATGTGTCGTGTCACTTTCTTTCTCCTGCGCGTTTTCTGCCTGGATGGTTGGATGGATGGATGGCCGTTTTTCTTCCTTCCTTAATAAAATAATCCTTGTCTACTGTTCCCTTCCTTCCCCAGTTTAATCCTATCTTGTCCTCCTTTCACTAAAAAAGAGAAAGTTGGCTGCTGGGAAGATGAGGATGCTGAGCTGAAGTAGAATTTTGCCTTGCTTGTCTTGCAATTAGGTATATGGCATGGTTCATCGGTGATGTTCCTCCATTCCCTGAGCTGACTATCTACTACGACGAGCTGGCTGATTGCAATTGTGATTGTGTGACTGTGATGTAGTAGCGGTGACTATAATACGACTATGACATGACATGACTATAGCTGGAAGGAGGACTTTGTTCCCTTCGTCGTTCATCCTTCCTGAATTTTTTAGCAAAAGGAGAAAAAAAAGTTTTGTGCTGCTTGCGAGTGTGGTGGCTCCTGTTGGAGTGCTTTCTCCTTTCTACCTTCTTCTACCAAACTACCAAACCAAGCCATACCAAAGCATGACTGTGACCATGACTACTATACTACCACTTTACTACTTACACAAGTTGAGCTTCCTCTGGGGACCCACCACCGGTGACAACTGAGCATGTAAAAAAGTATACTTTCTCCCTGCCTGGAAAAAAATACAAAGAATGAAAGAAGTGGAGAGAAAGCAAAAATAGAGCGTAGGAGTTATCCTCATCATCATCGTCAAGATCACACTCCGCTCATCGTCACAACTCCATCCATGGCTTGGTTTCGGTCTACCCCAGAATAAGCCACACACTGACTGACTGAGTCAGATGAGAATCCTTATGAAAATCATTCCATATCATTCCATTCATTGAGTTCCGAGCCAAAAACCACTGCCAAGCCCAACTTCTTCTTCTTATTACGTATGTATATCCATCTTTGCGTCTTTATTCCCTCTCCTCCTGCCTCCTCCCTCCCTGACAAAAATAGTGAAAGACTTTCTCCTTCTTTCTTCTTCTCTCCATCCATCTCTAATCTTTATCTATGACTGAGTGACTATGACTGGTTTTCACTGAACGGAGAAAAGTATTTTCTCTTCTGTATCCTTGAGGAAAAGGAGACTATCTTTCTTTGTAGCTTAGCTTTAGCTTTCCCCAGAAAGAAAATGAAGTAAGTGAGAATAAAAGCCTGAGGGATCGATATTTCTTTCGTATTTTCTTCTTAAAAAATAGAAAAAGTTTTTTTAAGAAGATATTTTTTTTTCTTTCCCCATTCATTCGTATTACGATTATGAGCTGAGTGAGTCTTTTTTGCCGAGTCTTTGAATAAAGCGGAGTGCTAAAAACCTACTCATGTAACAGTTGAACATTAGCAAAACCTCTGAAAAAGAAAAAATGTGCATACCGTAAATTCTCAAAAGATGACCTCGACCTCCAAAAAAAACAAAATTTATGGATGAACACTATTTATTTTTATGCCAGGTCAAGCAGTAGAATTTTTGGAAAACTTTTGAGATAATTTTGAGACATGGCCAATTCTAGAATTGTTACAGTATTTTTCTTTTTTCCTGGAGCTGGAAAATCTCTCCGGAGAAGTTTCTTCATTTTTTTGCCTCCTCTTGTTTTTTTACCCTATTCACTCCTATATGAGTTTGGGATGATATATGGATTCCTTTTCTTTTATTGTTGCAATTTTCATTTCCTTTCCCTCTTGTTTCTTTCACGAGGATACAAAAAAAAACTAAAATATATTTCATCATCATGAACATGATTCCCCAAAATGGTACGAAAATTAGATGATACTTTTTTATTATTTTTTCTTCCTTTTCTATCTCTCTCTCTCTCTTCCAAAAAGTTTGAGAGTTAAAAAGGCTAAAAGAAAGAAACGCTCATTCCCTCCAAAAAAAAAATAAAAACACTTTCTATTCCTTAACGAAGACAAACTAGACAAAATACTGCGCCTCAGAGCTCGGCTCCTCCGAATGTCTAAACTTAAGTTGGTGGTAGAGAGCTAGAAAAAAAGGAAAAGTGATTTTTTTCCACGTTTCCCTCTTCCTTCCAATTTGTCACGCTTGTTCTTGCAAAAAAAAACACCAAGTGAAATAAATGAACGCAGTTACAACTTCCCCCTCTGCATTTTGCTCTTACTTTTTTATTGATTAAAGACTCCCCCACAAAAAATATTACCA
This sequence comes from Lepidocyrtus violaceus, assembly GCA_034696905.1. NCBI lineage: Eukaryota > Metazoa > Arthropoda > Collembola > Entomobryomorpha > Entomobryidae > Lepidocyrtus > Lepidocyrtus violaceus. The sequence goes on along the minus strand of JAQGAI010001452.1, from coordinate 1,730 downwards.
AAAAGACATAAAAAAGAACAATAAAAAATATGTCCCTTTCCTTTTTTCTTTTGCTCAAGCCATTTGGGAAATTTTTACGAGGAGGATAATTCCCTTCTGAAATGATGATGATGATGAATGAATATGATTTGACGACACACACGCACGTACGATGAGAATCAGATCATTCATGCATTCCATCATTGTCGTGTCGTCTTTTATGAGTCTACTAACATGAGTTGGTGTCGTTCTCTCTTGTTGGGTTAGTAATTGTGGTTGTGATGGTCTGGTATGACATGGTGGTCTAGTCATCCCTCATTCATTTTCTCTCTCCTAGAAGAAAAAAATATTTGTAGCTGCTGTTGAGAGAGATCTCACACGACCACAAACATCCCATCATCATTCTAGACTAGATCCTACACAGCGATGACATGACATGGGATAAGAATCCGCCATCCCTATCCCAAGCCATGTCTGTACTTGACAAAAATTGTTAACAATGAAAAAAATGCTAACAATGAGCTTGGGTCTATTTTTGCGTGCTCCGAATATCCATTCTCGAGAGGGTTGGGATGAGGATTTTTTGTTATTTTGCATTTGGATTTGGAATGGTAAATTGAAAAGAAATATGATTTGAATGAAGAAAGGTGATGATGCCGATCTGATCTGATCTGATGATCCGGATTTGCATTGTTTAGGAATGGAAGGAAAGGAGTAAATAAAGAGCTTTGAGTTGAGCCAAGGCTAAGGCTGGTTTTGGCTCGGTTTTGTCTGACATTAACGTTATTTCCCATTCACGGTTCGTTGGTTCACTAGCTCAACTCAGGTTATCTGGTATGATAAGCACTGATGATGATGATGATGATGATAAATCATGCGGGACCACAGAATAGAAAACCTTTCATAAAAAGAAAAATACTTTTCTTTTTTGAAAAGGGAGCAAGTTCTCCCCCTGTTAGGTATTTATGGTAAAATGGTCCCGGGTGACCCCAAAAAATAAAAATAAATACATAAATAGCGTCTTTTTTTTTTAGTAAAGGTGAAGGGATATGAAAAGGGATTCCTATCCTAAAAAGGAGAGTGATGATGATAAGCCCAGGAAAAGAGAGCTTCAAATGTCTCAGGAAAAAAATAAGATGGTGGTGGTGAGAAGATAAGATATGAGATAGGATTTGTTATGATATGACCAGGGCTTTTTTCTTCTTCTGAAGTGAGAAGAAAAATATGTGGCTTGCCATCATCATTTCATATCATATCATGCGAGAACTTGTCCTGATGAAATACAAACACACTTTTTTTCTTTTATGAACGTGCTCATGTCTTTGTTTATCTTTCTCAAGAACATCAAAAAAACTTTACTATTAGATCCCTCCCATTAATTTCTGTCAACGGGAGGGAGGGAGGAAATGGAGTGAAGTGTAAAAAAAAATATAAAAAATCTTTAAAAAATAAATAAAAAGGTACCTAATTTTGCGTGGGTGGCATTTCCATTTTTCTGTTAAAGTTTACCTGATAATGAACAAGGAATATATGAATATGAAGCTTATTAACAAATTATTAACCTGGGAAAGGAAATATTTATATAAAAAAATGTAGACTATCATATTTCAGTTATCTTTTGAGAAGGGTGAAATTCGCTACAAGTGACATGACACGAGATATTCTTCCATTTTCACAGAGTTCATCATTGCCTAATAAGGAAAATATCAATATAACAATGGAGAAATCAGATCTTACGAGTACAAAAAGCC
>JAQGAI010001451.1:0-14701 GCA_034696905.1 Lepidocyrtus violaceus | reverse complement strand
GACAAGGAGGAGGAGGATGATGATGATGCAAGAATGACTTTGAAAATTGATGCAACCAAGCCAGCTATTAAGATTGTACACAGTCATCTTTCTTTTTTTTTGTGGTTTCTAGTCAGTTTTAGATTAAACGAGTTCGTCCACCGCAACTTCTTTTTTTTTTGAAGAGAAAATAGGTAAATAAATAAAGCAGATGATTATTTGCGTACATTTCATTTCAAAATTTTTCTCTCTCGTTTTCTCATGATTTCCCGGCAACGAGGTGGGCATTCATAATGCCACATAACCTGAAAAAAAAATGTAGTGAAAACTAATAGTCTATTGTAGGAAAAATACCTTTTAGGAGGAAGAAAATCCAAAGGGGTAAAACGAAAATCATGCCGAATGTACACATTTTTCTGCAAAAGTTCAGATCGACATCTAAGGAATGTACGTTTTTTGCATACTTCGGTTCATTGTTGGTTTGTTAGACATCACTGGCGTCAGCATTCTGTCTGCTATCTTCCCCGAACGAGTAAATTATAAATTTGTGGGATGGAAAAAGATTTGACAATTTCCTTAAGGCGTCCTTCCATTCCACTTAAAGTGTGTACAAGACACATTGAGCTTACAGCATGTATACGATAAACTGCTAATTACGATTTAGAGAAAAATGCAGAAATATATATAAAGTTCTAAGACCTATGTACTTACGGTGTAGGTCGGCCAAATACCTAAGATTGTTATCAACACAAATTCGTCCCGCACGACTATTGTTTTCATATTTACTTTGTATATTTTAATATTTTGCATACATGATCTCTGTCAGTTTTGTGACTAAAAGTATTTAGAGTTGCAAAGTTTTTGTTTAAGTAATGGTGTAGTTAGTAAAAAAGCTCAAGTTCAAAATTTACAATGCATTACACAAAGAGTGAAAAAAAAGTTGGCATGCCTTGCGTGCTTGTTTACTACAACCACATTCCGGAAACGGAGATTTGAAGGATTACTGTCCGTTTTCATGAAAAGTTGCTTTGACTTTACAAATAGCCATCGGTCAGGTAACTCTAGATCGTATGGCAAGCATAATGATAGAATGGCTTATAAATGTTTATAGTACTAGGTACAACAATGTACTTGTATGACTTATTGTTAAAACTTTTATCAATGAATGATCTGATCATCAATTGGCGTAAAACAAAAGGAACCAAATTGTTTCCAAATTATATAGTACATACCTACTCACATTTCCTCAATAGCAATCGTGCAGCACATTTGGATTTTTACAAGGGCTGAAAACGAAAGAAAAAAATCCGGATTGGAAATACATAAATTACATTACTTAAGATGTCGTACGTACAAAACTTCATCGTCTAGTCCAGCACACTAAATTGTTGAATAAATGCCGACATAATGGGCCATGCACGAGAATCCTCTTTGTTCAAAGATCAAAAGAGATAAAGTTTAATCAATGATCATTTGTTTTACATTGGTTGGTCTATTTGCTAGGTACACAATTGGATGACAGTTCCATCCTACCCTTATCATATGGATTTGATGTTCATCATAACACATTGCATAGATAATACCTCCTTCCTGCAAGAATTTCGTTTTACTTTTTTCTTCTTGGTTGGACATGACTTGCCATGTGTTGAATACACTCTTCATTGTTTCTCAGCCTTCTTTCATTATATAATTTCTATTATCATGTCTCTGTCAAACCATGTTCGTGACTGCAACGGTTACGGTTCATCCGAAAAGAAAACTCAACTTTTCCTAGATCTTTCATTTTTTTTTGCATTTAATAATAATAACATTGATAATTTCATACATTATTCATAATTTTTCCGTGCCTTATAAAGGATGTATAATTTGCATTGGATCGTGTTCTAACTCAGAGCATAATATTTAGTGCGATTTTCATAATAATAAGTTTTTCTTTTGTTTTCTGCAGGATTCTGCGTTCTGGATGGGACCGTGTATGCAGAAGGTTCAGCAATGCGGTCATCGACACTGTGTCAATACTGTTTTTGTATTCGGGGTGAAATGAAATGCTCTGAGCCCCAGTGTGTCATACCGTTGAAAGGATGCAATCCCAAGTTCCGTTCCTATGCCTGCTGTCCAACCAACTATGATTGCGGTACGTTACGTTTCTGTTCATTTGTATATAAGCTTTGCAAATTTACAATTTTTGCAAATGATACTACTTACATGCGAATTGAGAAAATGAATGATTTACCAGATTTTTATCATCGTTTACAATTGCGATACTGATGTACCTAACTATGTTTTGCTTTGCTTGTAAAAAAAATGTTTAAATTTAGCCGTCGTGAGGACAGACATGTAATGACGTAAATGATGATGATAATGACATGGCAACAGAGGATTTTCTCTAATAAATAATGTCATTAAAAGTTATTTATTTTTGATGCTGATTACAGGGCAATCTAACGAGACAGCCATTTTGAAAACATTACCCAGCTCAACACAAATCCCGCAATTTTTGAAAGGCTGCCTTGTGAATGGGCAGTTTGTGCCTGAAGGGGAGCCTGTTCTCCCTGTGCAACTAGCTGGATCTGGGACTGCTGACTCATCCTCAAGAACAAATATTTGTCAAACATGTTTCTGCATGGGAGGGGTGGTCCACTGCAGGCCTTTGGAATGTGACAAGCCCATTGATGGCTGTCTCCCCATTAAGGAAGATGGGCATTGCTGTCCAGACAGATATGATTGTTCAAAGTCCCAAGACCTTGATCTTGTGTCTTCCTCCCCTACAACTGTAATCACGACGAATGACGCGGACGACTCTTTGACATCCGTGGCCGCAGAGGTGACGCAGTATCCCAGTGATCTACTATCATCAACCCTGTTGCCAACAAAGCAGGTGATATTGTTGAGTGGCAACAGTGCCGCTCTGATGGAGGAATCCGCCTCGGCAACGACAGTGGTCTCTGTTTTCGACGAGACGGACTCAACCACAGGCACTAATGAAGACTCATTTGAGAGGATAGCATCGAATGTGGTAAGAACTGAGCAAACATTCGTAATAATCAGAGGCTCAATTTTCAAATTGCAATCAAACACTGTGGGAAATGGTCAGATGGGATGACGCCATCTTTCATAATGCATAAATCATCATAATGAATTTATAACGAGAATGATACACAGCTCATACATGAAAATTTGATCTAATGAAAATATATCATTGTGTTTGGAAAAGATGGCCGGCTCTTCAGAGGAAAGCACCGTTCTTCCCGTCATCCAACAGGCTCGTGTGGCTGTAACAACCATTGGAGGCTTCAAGAATCGATCGGATCTGGTGGGAAGTCGTGAAGAGCGTAGGAGTAAAGACGCGGATGAGATCAGCCATAAGCACTCTGTAGAGGATGATGAAAGGGAGGAATTTGCATATCACCCACTTGAAACCACCGTTTCAAATGCTATTGAGGAGTTCGCTGCTACAACTGTATTTGACGGTATTTCACAATATTCATTGCATAATTCATAACCTTTTCGTATGCAATGCAAAAAGTCGAAACAATGCTACTCCGTGAACATGCATAGCTCACCATTGCTAACTGACAACTATGTCTATGTTTATATTGCAGATGTCATAAATGACTCGACACAAGACCCTGAATTTGATACTGTGGAGGCTGATTCAACATCCATCAATAACCTTTCCCTCGAAAATGTAACTGAAAACTATGTTTCCGATGAAGAGGACTCTGAAACGACGACGCATCAAAATTCCAACAATAACGATTCAAATCAGTCCCTTGACATACCGCTCTCACAGGACGATGTGGAGTCCGACGAGACCCCGACCCCTGTCACAACTCCAGTTCCGATCCCAGCCCGCTCCAATTCCGACCAATCCAACCCGTCATCGTCGACAGAGTCTAAGGTGGAAATGACGTTTTCAGGGGAATCGTCCTCGACTCAGATGTCGGAAGAAAAGTTTAGCCTCCCAACATCATCACCCGCGTCCAGTACAGCAGGAAACCTTGAATTCATCCCGTTTGTCGTCGAAGATGCCCGAGTATCTGCCAATGACAGCGATTCAATGTACACCTACACTGACGCAGCTTCCGATCCAACAAGTAGTGAAAGGCCGTTAGAGATCATAACACTTAACAATCAAGCGGAAACCATGATGCCCCTACTGAAGCCATTACAATTAAAATACCTTAACGGAAGTGATGACTCCTCCGGAATGGATAGCGAAAGCTTGGAAGATGCATTGCCCATATTAGTGGAAAAGGATGTGCAGCCGGCAGCTCATCAATTTAATGTAACGTCTTTCATGCCTGTGTCCACCAGTCTCTACAACAACGGTTATTACCCCCACGGGGCCATAATCAAAGATGATGGTCCACCAAACGAGCTGACAATTTCTGAAGGAAAAGTCGATGACGTCTCAAACCATAAAAATTCAAATGACTACGACGACGAAAATGATGCAATAGAAGTTAATCAGTTCCAACCAACTACAACGAACGTGTTCAGCAATGCCCATCCCTCTGTCCAGCCTCAACCCACAAAAAGTGAGACACCGACACCGATTTCCCCGGAAACGACACAAGCAGCTATAAACGCCTATCTGGATGACAAATTCATTCCGTCCTATTCTCCGTCCAGTGTTCCGCCCAGCGGGGAGTCCAAAAATAGCAACAACGGCTATCCATCCAGAACATACTCGAAATTTGGGATGCAAGACTCTCCCCTTTACCGTTATGACCATGCCCCGCTGGACAACAGCGGTTTCGCAGTATATAATCCCACTCCCAGCCCACCCACGGCCACTTATCATCATCGGTACTACAACGAGCCCGAGGAAATCCCTTCAACTCATCAACAGAACAGCTACAACTACTACAACACCTACCAAAACAAGGAAGCCAAGCCGAATCGAGGTCAAGGAATCGGAATCCTACCTCCCATGTACAAGGACAACCAATTCTTCTACGAGGACTCTTCAGCGGCATTAGATAGCTATGAGGACTATGAGACCTACTTCCAATCTTCCAATCGACCGTCAACTCCAGCAACACCGACGACCCCGAAAATGGCCAGCAGTGCCATCCCTCACAGCCAGCCATCCTCCATCCAATTCCTTGGTGAGCGGGTTCGGCTCCCCAGCTACAATCAGCAGCGTGCCACATCAACTCCAAAATACAAATATGCATACCTCAACAACAACAAGGTCACTCTTCCAATCAGGCCGGTCACGGAGCGGACAACGACAAGGCAAGGTATGAAACCGAAGGCCCCATTCCCATTCAACCTTCCCAGGGAGCAGGACAAACTGTACAATTTGGGAATCAAGCTCAGCGGCTGTAACGTAGTGGGGAAGATGTACAGCGTTGGGGAAATCATCGAGGAACTATCTAGTGATTGTCTGAGATGCATGTGTTCCGATATTGGGGTTCACTGCGTGGAACTAAAATGTTGAAATCGGTTTTGCCAATTTTAAGCGCTAGCCGCAGCATCTCCATTCCAGCCAGTTTTTTAAAAAATATATGTTTATTTGTACCGGTGGCATATCATTGTGTTTTTGCAGTTAATTTTTTAAACGCCAGAAAATACAAAAAGAAAAGCATCATGTTTGTTATAATAGACTTCTTCTTTGATCTTTACCCGGGAAGGCGTTGTTTCGTATAAGTTTGCATATTACGACATAATTTTATGTAATATGGAAATGAGGGGTAAGACAATATGTCTTCTTTTTCTTGGTGAGGGGATCTCCATTATGTTAGTTAAGAATTTGGGACTTTTTCGTACAAAAAGACTACCAATGACAAGGACACAGTTCTGTGTCAGCAGATGATAGATGCAGCATAAAAACATATTTACAGAAACAGGTATACTTAAAACAAGAATGTTATTAAAGCTAAGGAACATGTTGGTAGTTAAAGATTAATTAAAATGCATTATTTTGTTAAATACATTAAAATTATTAATGGTTAAATATATATAATATATTATGACTGTACAGGTATTTAGGTTGACGAGAAGGAACATGGTTTGAGATGTATACATTATTGTTGATTGACTTAAGTGTCTCATCAAAAATTACCCATAACATGATTCTGTACACACACACATTTAGAGTTACCGTATATACAAATTATTTTAATGTAGACAGCATAGAAAATATTAATAATGCGAATAATTCTCTCATGATATGAAATGATTATTTATATTAAAAAAATATGTTGAAAAGTGTCATATTTTTAATGTTCCTTGTTATAAGCAATAAATAAAGCATGTGCCTCAGTTTGCGCTGTAATAAAAGTAAATAAAATATAAACATCCATAAACATTGTTTGCAAAATTTAGTCCCTGTCACAATGCATCTCTCTTTCTCTCGGAAAAAGAAAACGATTCGCATTTCCTACTCCTCAAAATGAAGAAATGAAGTATTTCCTGAGATTCTATAAGACCGATATAACTATACATGAAGTCGTATATACAAAGAGATCATCTATGAGCAGGCAACCACATAAGAAAAATTGTGAGCCAACTTTTAGCAGGCTAACCGGAATATATGTAAGCATGAATATGAATACGTCTTACGTCTGTAGTTACTTACCTATGCGTATTATAAGGAAAGAAGTATTGCCACTTATACTCCTTTAATTAAAGCAGCTTGATTATCTTGATATTAAAACACAAGCTATGGTTATCCTTGGTGTTGGAGGCTATCCCGCAGAAATACACTGCCTGTCTTTTAATCCTTATACTGACTCAACAAAATCTCAGAGATCAATGGTGATTGGCAAGGTTCCATCCCATTCAACTGCAGTTTCTCCTGTCCAGTCTGGCTCGGAGAGTCAACGTGCACATAAGTGGTTCTGAGTGTCTTTGTTCGGCAAAAAGTAGGTAGTGTTTAATGAAATAGGTCAACCAACTTACAAATTTCTTACAGTCGAGTCGAGTTAATGTATTTCCATTGTTTAAAATTTCAACTAAATTTCCTTTACGTGAAAGTGTTCAGCAAAATTCGTCACAAGCAAATTGCATTTGTGGACGATTGTGTTGAAATTAGCTTCCCCTGTGAAGAAAACGTTAAAAATTTGATTAAGCTTTTTTTTCTTTTGGAAAAGTTCCATCGTCCCCAGACAAAAAAAAATGTCGCTCAGATCCACAGCTAGAAAACTGCTAAATAGCAAATGCGTTCCCATAAATAGACTTCTGGGAGGAACTGTCAGATATTCATCTCATCCCAGTAATAGACTGGATTTTAGCAATGACTCCAGCACGAGAGAACGGAGTCAAACCGTCGTCTCTTACTACAACCAAAGTGCCGTTGACGCTGCAGCAGCAAAGGTAAGCGACGAGACAGAGGCAAATAAGTTGATTATAAGATCCCTCCAGCTCCAGATTGCATAAAACCATTTGTTACAAATTTCCAGCATAGTCTAATCTTCTTTTACGTAAGCTTCCGTCTTCCTGAATTTTAATCAAAATCCCTAGTCATGTAATCATACTTGCAATGCTACCGGTATATCAGAGTCATTGGAATAGGTATTTTGAGAAATTTACTTAACGGAGAACATTAGTAAAATAAAAATGCTGGTAATTTTTTCCTTGTCTGACAGAATTTATACATCCTTTTAATATGCTAAAAATATTCCAAATTGAATCGATCTCCAGTAATTTACCTAATCGGTTTTATTAGTATTATTATGAGGTCTACTTTAGCACATTGTTCCTTTCACGTGAACAGGGCGTGCTCCCAAATCTTGAAATGAACTCTTGAGTAGGTCCACAATGTAGTGGTCACATGCACAGTACAATGTTTCGACAATTTGTTGCAAAACCTGACTTCAGATTCAGACTTGTATAACTACTTAGGTAGGTACATTCTTACTTGCTTGAGTTGGCAGCGACAGGTAGTTTTCGGTCGTTCCGTATAGTTGAACACCTGTGCCCATGCCATGATAGTAGATTTTCATTTGGCTGTGGAAAAATAGAAGAATCGCGAAAAAAGCTGATAAGGAACTCTAGTTGCATAAATGCACCGATTTTTTTTCACTTTTGGTAGACTACCGTAGAAATTGTAACATTTTCCTCTGCCATCTCGGAAAAAGTTCGATGTAGCTTACCTCTTGCTATAAAATGAAAATCATTTAGAAAGCATGTTCAGGGCCTTAACAGAAACAAAGAGGAGGAGAAGTGACAAAGCGAGCTAGGCCTGATTTCAAGTGACAGACAGATTTATTTCCAATAATGATGGTTTAAGATGTAAATGTTCCGCCGTTAGCGTTTTTTTTATCGAGGAGTAGACGAAGGTCAACTGTCTGTTGACAGGTGTCAAATCGTTTTTTTACAGTTGGAAGCTATAAAGGTATATATCTGTCATGGCCGGATTATCAATATCAAAGGAAAAGCCATTTTGCATGCAACGGTACGAATTGTAGATATTACCCAAGGGCTATTGATTGATATCGATAAGTAAGTTCACCAGTTTATCTAAAATTTGTCATTTTGACTTCTTTAAGGCTGGCAGTTTTAGCCGAAGAAAGTAATTAATAAAATATGGTACAAATTACAGCTGCTCTAGTTGAGGTTCATATTTTTACATGCAGTGTAGCGTAAGAAGGTGCATCGTAATAAATTAAGTACATTGACCACAAGAAAAAAAATTGTAATTTAATTAAGAAATTAGATTACTTTCAGAAAGTGATTTGACGTTCTCTCGTCTCCTGGCTTACGTTATCACGTGTAAAGTTCCGTTTGAATGGAAAAGTTGCATAAAAGCATTGAGCAATAATTCGGTCAGTTTTGAGCTAACCTGTTCTCGTATAAAATTGATTGTAAATGGCAGATGTGACCCATAAAGGTTATAAATGTTAAACGAATTCCGCATCTCATAATTTAAAATAATAAATGTCGGCTGCAGTTATCAGCAAAGGGAAGAAGAAAAATTCACAGTTTACTTACAAACTGACGATGGTGTTATCATTTTTTTTTAAAGATTTGATAAAAAAATTCCTTATGACAAAATCATTGGATTGCACAAACCAATCATTTTCGATCAATCTATGCGAGATCCGAAATCAGAGTGCTCAATCCCTATGACGTTCTTACAATCAGTGAGTTACATAAACCATCACCTATCCCAACACGTGGCGATGGGATGCGCTATTTTAAAACATGATACGTCCAGGCAGAAACTTATACATTTGCATATCAAATACATGTATACGTATATGCCTACGCATGTTACTATTCATTGAGAACAAGTAGAAAATTTTGCAGCATCATATCATGACTGGTATGAGATAGGTCGGAAGATTATATTGTGGCTTGTCCAGTTTTTTTCTTCTGCGTCTAATTGTAAGGTCAACTACTTTGTTCCAACCTTGCTCACGATGAGGTACCCAGAATTTGGGTGGGATTCTGTAATGTGCATAGTTACTCAACCACGTCATATTACCCCGAGTAGTTCAGTTGCACACATAATGTACCTACTTAAATTACAAGATTCTGCTACTTCTCCCGAAACCAAATGAACTTCCAGGGAGGATGATGCATTACATTACAATAAAAATTGACATTAATCCAATCGATGATTTCATTTATGAATTTGATTTGTCATTACAGCCCTCCGTTCGACTGACCCCTGCGACAATTATGTATACCGGACGCAGTAATGACAGCAGTCACATATTGGTAATGTATAAAAATAAAATCGAATCATGAATCATGATTTGTATTATTTTGAAGAGGACAAAGTGATTTTCCTTGCCCTAATTTTTGTCTTTTTCTTACTTTCAGAAGAGTGCTCAATATTTGCAGAAGGAGTTACCAGTACGAATTGCTCACAGGATTGCTGGCTTCCGGAATTTGCCATTTATAGTTGGTTGCAATCCGTCGATAATCTCTGTGGTGAGTGATATTTTGAATAGCTTTGACATATAATCGCATTTTTGATTTGGTATCATGATCAATGACATTCATCCATAAATTCAAAACTTCAAATCGCTTTGATGATCCTTTCAAGCTGATCTGATATCCTTTAAAAACTTAATATTTGAAAATCTGACAACAGCGGTTACCCTTTACAGAAAGGGCTTTCATGCTTTACGTGCGATAGTCAATAGTTGTTATGAGATGAAATGTGATTTCCATTTTCACTTGTATGCGCCGGGGTTTGGATGGTTGAAACTGAAAAACTTGCTTAACCAGATGGATTTTTTATTGTAAACTCTAGTCCAGACAACATCACATATGATTTACAGCCTATAATGGGCTGATACCTAAATCTACAAAAGCATACATATAAATAGTACATTCACCACATTCAAAACGCGCTTTTGTCCAAGCCCAAGGTCGTACTCGTACTTCGGTTACGGATCTCGTTTGCTGTAATTGATATTATTGTTACATTTCCTCTTCCATGAAAATGAAAATATCCTGAAACTAATTTCGAAAGAATCCGTTTGATTGTACATATAAAAAAATAGCTGGACTTGTGATAACGCTATACGACAATGTGATGTAACAGTTCATATGATATCGCTTTCCTTTTCGTTCACATTAAACTCATGATATTTACTTTCCATTTATTTCTAAAAAATTTCAGCATGAAATGTACATCCGGGCGTTCCACATTCTCAACGACTTTCCTCCGATCCAGGATCTTAAAGATGAAGCGGAATTCAGCATGCTCATCGAAAATTTGCTCAATGACTTTAAATTTGTTGTCACTCAACTTGCGGAAGGGTTTAAAGAATGTAGAAAACACATCAAGGTAATTAGTTCATAAATATATAGGATGCATCTTAAAATTTCTTCCGCTACTTAATAAATCATAATAAATTTAATTTCATATAATTAGCAAGAAGATCTCGCCCGTCAATTTCTTGATAGGACATTAACTTCCCGATTAGGAATACGTATGCTGGCAACTCATCACTTGGCTTTGAATGAAAACAAGGTAACGTCACATTCCCATTTTTGCCTTATAAGCAGGATGCTAAAAATCAAATTTCCTGTATTTTACGTAACAACACGGTATTAATTAATTAATTTTTTTTAATTTAGTCACATCATGTAGGAATAATCAATCTAACCATGAGACTTAAAGACACTATTGAAAAATGGGCTGATTTCGTAACGCGACTCGCACAAGACAAATACGGAAAAGCTCCAAGGATCAAACTGTCTGGACATATCAATGCCACATTTCCTTACATCCAACTGCCATTGGACTACATACTGCCGGAGTTAATGAAGAACGCTGTGCGAGCAACCATTGAGAGCCACAGCGACTTGAGTGAAAATGCACTGCCACCTATTCAAATCACCATTGCCAACAATGATGTCGACTTTATCGTCAGGTAAATTGGGAGCGAAATGAAATTTCTCTAAAATATGGATTCACAATCAGTCGGGGAAAACTTAAATATTCTAAAGTTCACAATGTAAAATTATTTTATTGACCCTTTCATAGAATCTCAGACCGTGGTGGCGGTATCTCTCATCATTTAATGACGAAAATCATGCAATACAACTTTAGCACTGCGGATGACTCGACCGAAATGGGAATGGATAATCATCTCTTTAGTAACATGTTACAGACAGCCAACAGCACAACTTCCGGTCCCATGCATGGCTACGGGTTTGGACACCGACTTCCCGTGCATATGCGGAATATCTTGGTGGGAAATTGTCTATCCAGTCCTTGCAAGGAATTGGAACTGACGTTTATTTGCGGTTGAAGCATATTGACTCGAAATCGGAATCTTTCAGAATCTAAAAGGCTCAATAAAAAAAAATAATCAAATCTTCATGTATAGCTACTATATTTAGTTACGCAATGTCCAAAATCCTCTCATTCAACTTATAAACTTGTACCTGTTGTACCATAACCGGAAACACTATCAATGCCAGATGCTTTCCAAATAGCGGATATTATATTTCCATAATTTTAGTTTATTTAAACTCTCTATGAAATGAAATACTGATTGTGAGTAAAACGCTTGTACATAAATCAACACATGTTATTTAATTATTATTATAACTACCTAATTGTTATTTGTTGTAAATAAAACGCACACATCTTCGCCTCATTATTCTGTGATTAATGATTTACGTTCGTTCTTTATCAGTAATATTTTTTTCCATGTAAAGGACTATATTACATCCTATGAATAAATGACTTCACACATTCGGAAAACTATATTAAAAAATTAAAACAACACCACACACCATTATTCATTCCAGACGAGGAGTTGCATCTCCCAAGCACATTCTGTAAACTTGCAGTTTTCAAGGAAACGTTTATCCCTATGCAAAGCTCTAAATTCCTTTGTCCTTCAAGGAGGGAAAAGTATAGAAAAAAACATTTAAACTTCGGATTCAACCGTCTGCCACGATTTTTGGTTTGTTTGCACACTTACGTAAAATATATGTGGGCTACCCACTATACTGTTCTATTTGTGCACATGGCTCTTCCTGCAGATGGCCTAAAGTATAATAAAACAACACTCTATCATAGAAATTATACTGTATTTACTATTTGCTTAAGCAATAAAGTAGTACATGATGATTGATGCTGTCGATGTGAAAGGCATTACTTTCTCCTGGTGTCTTTGTGCTTCTACTCAGAAACGTGTAGCAAAATGAAAAAGTTCTAAGCACCCCAAAAAAAATTAGGGATTGTTATTTCAATGTTCGCGTTTGCAAACCAACAAGTAAAACGTTTTCCTAAGCAGTTTCCTCTCTCCCGATGATAGGTATATTATTGGTGTTAATTACATATGTTGGACACTTATAAGTCACTTACTTCCAATCACTCATCATATAAATGATGCAATATAACCGACGACTCGTCACTTACATTTCATTCTTTTCATATCCCTGATGAAAGGTGGCCCCTTTCTCTCGGCCGTGAAAATTATAGCATGGAAGAATTACGTAACCTATTTCATACAATTGCTTGCCATTAGTAGAACAACCTAGAATTAGAATTAAAGATGAAATGATGATTGTTGGATTTGGGCTCAATGACGGACCTGATAGACTGAATTCCCCTACATTGCGTGAAAAATTATATACTAATCTACAGTTTGCATAAATTACTTGTCACATGTATCCAGGTATCGTGAATCAGCGAATAATATGTAACAGACGCATGAATCCGGATATGAATAACTAGTAAACTACGCTTTGGAGAAGAACGGGAAAACTTTTCAGAAATCGGCACAAATTAGCAACACAATTTTACCAAATGGAACTTGTATTCCATCACCCCATACATATGAACATGAAGCGAAGGCACGCCGCAAAACCTCTTGATATTGCGGCTTCCAACTGCAGCCACTGTTTAAATATAACCTGGAATTCAAAAGCAAATTTGAAATCATACACAGTTGGGCTATTTTTGCCACACAACATCTTGAATCATCACATCACATACCTAACACATAAAAAGCTTCTTATACCTACGCAGCATTAGTACCTACGCACCAGCTTACAAATCTTCTTATTCGCAAAAATAGCATCCAACCTATTATGTTTTCCTGAAAAGTGTCTTTCCGGAGAAAGTATAAAAATGAAAGCCGCCTGTTTTGTTTCTGGGTTATTTTTTATGCTCACATAGAAAACAACTTGAGTACTCAACTGTCCTCCAGCAATCTCCTTTCATCTCATTCATGCCATTGCTTCACTTCGCAAACTAGTCCTTGAGAATAAAATCTCTGTCCTGGTGCTCTCCCCTCATACATAAATATATAGAGATGAAGTGTTTTTCACATCCTATAAAAATTATTCTGGCTCTATTTTTGCTCATGTTTTCCTTAGTTGTCTTTCGAAAGATAAATAGCTAATAGGTATACAACAACTACTATGTGAGCTCATTATGTATGCTTTAGCGCGTCACAAATTCCTTGTATGGGATGAGAAAATATAGTTACTGAACCGTTATGGTTTAATAATAAGTAGCTGTTAATACTTTCGTTTTATTACTCAATCATTACCACGTACAAACGGAAATCAGTACAATGACCATACACATTACGCATAACTCAAGTAGCAGGATAGAAAAATACGCGAGCTAACATTCGCTGCAAATTTAATGAATGTCTCAAATATTATTATCATAAATATTGTGTAATCTAACAGCAGTAAAAAAAATTCACTCCGAGAAGACATATTAGAAATCAGAAAGTCAGCAATACTAATGTAGGTAAGTAAATTAGAAGGTACATTTTAAAATGATGACAGTCTAAAATATCGATTACGCTTTCAGTTTCAGCATAGAAGTGGGCGGCTATAGAGATGGGTACGAATATACGTACGGAATTTGTATTGCCGAACCAAAACCTGCTACACATCCAGTCAAATTAGAGCAATTAGTGATTGATGATACCGACCATTCAAAAACGGAAAATAAAATTTGGTGTATCCCATCGGCTTCCCCGCTTCCAATACCCATTTGCTTCCTCTAGAATAAACATAACTGATGGAAATAAATTTATCAATTATCAGTATTGCCTCATCTGTGTTCATTAAAAACAGATTTACTAATATTAACTAGAATCCTCCTATTGATAATTCGCAATAACCATTAAAATGCACACACCTGCTTGTCAATTAGTTAGTTAGTGATACGTACATATATGCTAGCTACGTTTAACAAAACCGATGTACCGTTATAAGTTATGAACATATAATATATAGAGTAAATCTACGTGACTTTGTAGCTTCTCATGGG
>JAQGAI010001450.1:0-14704 GCA_034696905.1 Lepidocyrtus violaceus | reverse complement strand
AGGAAGGAGCTAGTAGTAGATTCTGTCCATATGTCGTAAGATTATGTATGGCCTATATCAAAGCCCAATACTATAAATGCGATTACTCCGCCTGCACCTACACAACGGGATAAAAATGTTGTCTATTTTCTGAGGAAGGAAGTAATATGGGTGAGTTTCATGAGGGGAAGGAATTTTCCCCTTTTATGGAACAATAACTGGAAAGCGTGTCCGTCTGGTGTTCCCGTCATGCGATAAGGTTACCTCAAATTGTTTCGTGTTACATTAGGCTTTTCCATTTTGGATGTTGCCACTGCTTAGCGGAGAGAGGAATTCCTGGAGTTACAATATTGAAAGCTGAAGTGAAATGACAGAAATCAAAGGGCCATGAAAGTACAACTCGGCATTTTTCTCTCTTTGCTCTTTCCCCCTTTCTTCTTTCGCTTTTGCTTTTATTTCAACTTTTGAGCTGAGCATGTCAGTTGAAGTATGAAACGAATCTTATTATCTGGTGTAGATATGTATGTAATAACAACACTACGGTCGGGGTAGTCAGTGCTTCTTCATACGTTTGAAAATCAGTTGGGGATTTTGGAATTGGGACTGGATATAACATCCCACAAAACGACTTCCTTTCAACATAATATTGACTGAATGTGACTCATGACATTTTCAATTTAAAGGAATTTTTCATCTTCCCTCCTCGTGAATGGTTACCCTTTTCCTGTTGCTGGCCTGACGCAATATTACACGGAAAGTCAATACCAAACTACTTTTTTTTTCCTAATTTGGGATTTATGAGAGCGTGAAAGCTTACGTCCTCGACTGAGAACGTACATGTCTACCTGAATTCATTACACAAGACCGACAAATATCCTATACCACTTACCTTATAGAAAAACGGATTCTAGACTATATGCCTGTTGCATGGACTGTAGAATGTATAATGTCATTTTCTGAATGGGATTTAAAATAAAATGTGTTCTCTTGTTCAATTTTCTAGACTTGTTTAAGACATCCCGAAAGTATTTCTGCAAGGGAAAATCGTGATACAGTCTTTTGTCAGATGCGAAGAGCCATGGACCTTATCCACTACGTTGTGAAAGACGGGGTAATTGACTCTGCTGCTTCTCTCGTCGCCTGTCCATCCGCAACCCAACCCAGAAATCCTAAGGAGGTAAGGATTGCAATCTAATTTTAAAGTTACGTATTGACAGGCTGAAAGAAAGAAACCAAACCTTTTTGATGACAAGGATGATGCGTACCAAACATTTTGTTAATTTGTTGATGTGTATAAAAAGATGCAAAATTACACGTGATTTCAGCGCCTTTTTTAAAACTAAATTTGAACAATGACAAACATCAGCAGATTGCTTGCCAGTTAATTTGCGTTTAATTATAGGTTATATGCAGCAAATATCGTATACAAATCACTACATTGTTTTTATTGGAAAACGACACATTGGCGAGAAAGTCAATTATAAAGCCACATAGCGTATGAGCTGCTCTGAATTTTTAAGCTGAGAAGAAAGTGGTTGGCCCTTGAAGTCCTTTCTTACATCATCAGTTTAAAGTCATTTTACAGTGACATGTATTGATTACAACTTTGAGTACAAGTGAAAGTCTAATAATGCATGGATGTAGCCCTGATGCGTAGTTGGGTGACAGTTTTTCATGCCAACCTATTTACTTTTGTATGCAACGTAAGCTAAACGTTGGATCGAAAGTCACATTAGCTCCACACTAAAAAGTTATTCATGTTTTGACATACTGCCTTCGATTGAACATAAGTACACTCTGCTTTATTCACATGTTAAGAAAACGGAAGGAAGGCTCACATCTTGAGCCGCCAGACAAATTTTGTGGTTTACTGTAAGCGCTAAGTTCTTCTTCGCCAAGACATCTACATTCATAAGCATAAGCCCGCGCTTGTATCACGTTAAACAACCAACCAAATATCTTTTTGTTTCTAACATATATTGCCTAATATCAGCTTTCAACAGACCAGAAGCAGGAAGGACGTCTGACAAGAAAGAAAGCCCTGGAAAAAACGAAACTTGTGATACAACTCACATACAATGGAAATAGTAGATGATATTCAACGCAAGGTCGTATATAATTCCTGAAATGTTGGACGAGCATCTATTACAGTGTTACTCAAAGATATCCCATAGCTGGCTTTAGCTTTCTCCACTACTATGAAAAAAAGTTCACGTACTTGATCGCTTTGTTTTTTTTTTCGTTAGTATAATATAATATACATAAGCACTTACAATGTGTACAACAATAATTTAAAGGGTGGGCTTTGTTAAAGAGCTTTAGGAAATGTTCCTTCCTTTCTTCGATAGAAAACGGGACGTCCTGGATTCTGGAGAAGGAAGGAACATTTCCTGGCCAAAAAAATATGATGCTACATGATACCTCCTATTGCTTATATATAAGGCCATTTTGTATGGGGAAGAAAGTGATATGGACGCAATGTGATTGTAACAGAATTACATATAGCCCCGCTCCACCATTATACTGCATCTGTCCCCAAGTTTTTTTTCTTTCGCTTTTCCCACTTTCGGATAAGTTATACATGCACCTCATGTAGGATTCAATGTTTCTTTTTGCAGTTTTCATGCACGTGATATGCTATAGATATAGAGTTTCACACGAAAAGCAGATTTGAACTGAGACCCTATTCAAGTTTTCCTGGTTGGGTGGGTACAAGAGGGAAAAAGCAGTCCATCAGTTTGACCCTAATGGGTCATTCGAGGTTTCTCTTACGACTTTAACCTTCTTTACTTTTTTTGTCCTAGCTGATTATAGAGAAAGATAGCATAATGTTTAATGATATGATATGTACCTTGTAATGGCTAATGGTATAGCCCAGAGTGAGTGCTTTCTCTTCTGGCCTGTGAAAACATAAGAGATTTCCCCCCAAAATAAAAGAGTTTAATTTGAGCCGAGCGTGCTTTGTGCTTAAATTTTGTAAGAAGAATTTGGGAAGAAAACAATGAGAAATTTACCGTTTGATTGTAACAGGCATACTAACAATAAAAACGACCAGTTTTACTACAAACAGGGAAGAAGAAATTGTCAAACTGCATCTTTGCCTTGTCTGGGTTGAAAAAAAAGAAACAATAAACTCTGCGTTCGTTTCCGAAGTAAAAGTTATGTTCATTAGGAGTACTGTGACCCTTTCACTTCACCACGATATGTTTAAGGAGGAGGAAGCATGTTTCTTTTACGCGGTTCATTTATTGCTTATTTTATTTTCTGAACACAGGATGAATGGGACGGGAATTACTCGGTGAGCTCATCATTACAACGCTTTCTCGACCAAGTCGAGGTTACCAAGATGACTTTTGTGGGACCACAAGCCAGACAACAACTTCCGGCTACTCTTGAGTTCATCCTGGAAAGAATACAAGTGAGTGAAAGCAAAGGGAGGATTTTTCATCTGAATTTTGATATGAGCGCCTCTTCAACTCATCAGATTTTATTCAAACATGACGAGCTCTTTACTTACTACAGAAATATAGAGATAGTAACTTTTATTTTATTGAGTTCCTCTAAAACCTCGTCGTAAGTATGCATTAACTGCATCGACTCTATATTAATGATCCAAGGATGGAGGAATATAATAGCGAGTTATAAAATCCAGATGTCGTAGTTAAAGTTTTATTCCCACAAACACCTCGTAAGAAACTGTTTTTAATTCGGAATTAAGTTGCGGAATCAGCGCCTAATGCTGCCTTCCTGTAATGGTTTCATTTGAAACGGTCACTTTAAGTTTCGCCATTTTGAAGAGGGGTTTACGGTTATTATTTAGTCATTTGGGAATTGTGTTAGGAGAGATTATGTATATTTTATTTTGATAATTTTCAGGACTTTACTGATTCCGCGTATACCACACATGAGCATCGAGAAAATATATTATTACTCTGTGATCGGGTGAGACTGCAGCTGAACCAGCTACTTAGGGTCGGTCTGCTTCACGTAAGTTTCAACATTTTAATATTTTATAGCATCTTATCCCGATGTAAGTTTTGAAGATATGGGCGGAATGGAATGAACATATTTGCATGATTGTTTGTATAAAAGATTTTAAGCGATAAAAAAAATCAAGAAACCGTATTATGTAGCGATATTAATTCCATAGCATGCGTTATTTTATGAATCATGACATGACACTGAGATTCGGAATTTATCTGGGTATATCGGATAATTATGAAAGTCTTTCGGTTTTATGGTCTTTAAGCTTTCATTGGGATAATGAACTCGCCACATTATTATACTGTCATATGATTTGTTAAAGCATTTCTGGAGATACTTATGCAATTTCAAAGATAACGAAATTATAGTAAAATCTAGACCTTGATGTTCGTGATATTTTCCTTCGCTTCCAATAATTCTGCAGTTACCATTACCAAATGTACGTTTCAACATGGCATTGTTAGTTTTCCTTCGTTGAAGTAAGTAATAATGAGTTTACACAAATATGTTGTACGTGATAAAACTGGAAATGATGATTTAGTAACAATAATGCCACTACTGGTGTGAAATATTACGATCATAATAATCCCTCCAACCAAAAACCTTACAATTTGCTCATGTGACTCGCACTAATATCATATTATTTGTATTTATTAATGTGAAGTCACGGTTTTTACGGTAGTTTCTGAAAAGAGAGAAAGCATGCCTAAATCGAATAAAATATATGAAGGCAACTTATTATCTCTCTTCTGACAACATAACCGAACAGATAAATAATCGAGATACATTGCCCTATCATCCATCTTGAGGGAAAAAATGATGATGTGCGTCTAGACACAAATTATCAAGGAATGTGAGTAAGAACGTGTCTTCCAGTTGGTTGGTGGTTTTGTATAGGTACTCACTCAAGTACTTTTGCTACATGTACTTGCTTAAAAATGGGATACTCCTTCAAATTATATGCTAATATAAAATTGATGAAGTCAAGTGGATACATTTTATTTTCATATTACAGCCAAGGCCGCCTCTCATACGCTTTTATGTAAATTGGCTAAGGTAAAGAGAGAAATTTCTACAGTTTCCGAGCGCAAAATTCTCAAAATGGAAATGATATTATATAATAATTTTAGCAATTCAAGAAGAATTCGCAAAGGAATTTTATGTAGATGCTAGGTATGAATACTACATCACCAAAAAGCCATGTTTATAATAATGATGAAATGTGACGCAACAAAAAACTGAAACAGTTTCCCCTCCTTCATTCCACCGAACTACTTTCTTGACTGGAAGGCATTGCTTTAAAGCGTCAGCTTGAACATTCCCTTTTATAATCATCCCCTTTCAGACGCTGCTCCTCCTCATAGTCGTCGTGAACTCATGTGTATGTGATGGTAACGAAGCGTATAAAGAAAGGAAAAAGACAATTTTGTTCGCCAGCTTCATCCTCTCACCAAACTAGAGCCACTACCGTCAACCACATGAGAAAGTGTGAGTGAGGGAGATGGATGCATATTATCTTTTTGGGAAGACTGGGAACGACGGGAAAAGTCATTTTTGGTTTTAGGAATGAGGTACCAGTTGACGTCATCCCGTAGTAGAAAATATCAAACCAAAAACGCGGTCGCTGTTCCTGCGGTGATGTGTAACAGCAGCAGCAGTTAGATAGTCGCCAAAGGAGTCTACAAAATATTTCTGTTCCCTTCCCAGTTTTTCGGGATAACGAGAAATGACCTAACTGTTCGCCATGTCATTTTATATAAATAGCTGAGCCACTTTGAAAAGGGGAAGGGAAGAATCGAACCTCATAAAAAATTGGGTAGGGATAGGAAATGAGAATAACATCGTTCTCTGCACAATGCACCATACAGTGACTAAAGGTCGCATTATTCCCCCCGTCAGACCGATACCACAATTCTGCCATCACCAAAGAGTCTTCAACGCTGCGGAGTAGAATGACAACCAATAAAATGATAGTGATGGGGCAATTTACCACATGGTTATGCATGTTTGTCATAGTCATACTATCAAAAACGATTGGGGAAAGTGGCCCGATTATGAATTTTGCATGTGAGAAGAAGAAGACGAAGAAGGAAGGGCCCATTGTTGTTTATTTATAGAGGACGTCTTCATACTCGTTAGATTCAATGACGTTATCACTTCAATTGAAACCATTTTCCCGGATGGGGAAAGGGCGCCTTGCTGGCAAAAAAAAACTGTTTTAACTGTGGATAGTAACTGTGTCCTTCTTTCCCCGCATGGTAAATAATGGAAGCTATCATTTTTCATCTTTGACTGACTATCAAGGATAAAGTCAAGTTGGAAATGAGATCAGTTATTGATATTCTGAAACATCAAATGCATCAATTTTACAAAATAAGGATGAACGATGATTTGGAGAAATGTGGAAGGCAGATGGTCCAGAGTAATAATATTGGAAATGTCCACGAAATCCTGTACATAATCATCAAATTGATGGCCTTCTTGCCTCGCCACTGGCCGACCATGTTTGAATGACTAGTGTGAAAATCAATCATCAAATTTGATTTGAATGGTTTTGTTTGATTAACGATTATATATTTAAATACATGAAGTAGCCACTTATCTTCAAACCCACAAGGATTAAAATTTAATTTTTTTCAAAATTTGAAATTGAAATACATTTTTATTTGTTCCAGCATGAACAGAAAGACAGTCCTTCTAGTGAATTAGAGCAAGCCATTGATGGTACGATAAAATCAGTTTACGAGCTTCGAGCCCAGTTGCAAGAGACGTCCCTCCAGCAAGTAAGTAATTTGTTTGTCAAATTTTGTACGAAACAAATAGATAGTCTAAATATTTTCTTTAGAATGTGTGCTTTCGTTATGAAAACCGATTACCTATACAATTACGCTTCATGTATGATAAAATGCTGAACAACAAGCAGTAATCTAAATATTCCAAATAACTAGCCATTTAAGTTGCTTGTCCAACAAAAACTAAATCATAACTTGACTAATATTTTTTTTCCTTTAAAAATACAGGCTTCCGAGATGATAAGTTCTTCCAAAGAGGCATCAGACTTAGTAGCAGTTCTACGAAATACAGCACTAACGACAGATGCTGATCGCCTTGAAGAAGTTGCAGAAAATTTCTCCGAACACCTAGAACATTCTCAAGAGGTAAGCTCTATCTCATACTTCCAACATTCTTAGATTTAAAAAAACAAATTGTGCAACGTTGCTTAAAACAATGTGCCTATTGTCTACAAGTGATTTAATATGGCGCCAGGAGGCATATAAACGAATTTCAGATTATGGGCCCTAAATCCTTTTTTACCAATTTTGACATTTTCTTTATCTTTCTACTCAAGAGCGTTCAAGGGCGGGGGTACGGTAAATTGTTCCATGATTTCCTCCCATTTTTATGAAGATAGTAAAAAGAATAGTCTAACTACGAACAATTACAATGGAACAGATTCAAAAGTACAATTACCCACCTACTTACATCATCGGAATAGAAAAAAAATTGCTTGGAAATGAATATGAATGTTCCAATGATAATATATTATTATGTCATGCAAAAAGTCAGAGGAAAAAGGGCATCTAATCTTGAAGGAAGAAGCTACTGATGGGAGAAGAAAAAAGGTCCGGTGACAGCTTATTTTTATCATTTCACCGCATCCTGCAGGACAAGCTAAATCTGACATATTTAGAACTTTTCCGATTGCTATATTCTTTCATCTTTTTGTTCGATTGGGAGAAAGATTGTAGTTGAGCTAGAGTCGGAGTCGGAGCGTTATCAAGAGAAAAAAAAGTTTTTTCTATTGACCAAGAAGGAATTTATGAGCATAGATATTTATACAGTTCCTATAATTTAGCCTTGCCTTAGCAGTGAGTAGGAAGTTATATTTTTATACGAATTTATATGCATTGCATAATCTACATTTTGTAGCTTGGTAAAAACCCGACTGTATTAAGAACTACGACTCAAGCAAGTCCAGCTTGAAATGCTTACTTCTAACGAGTGGCGTCGTAACGAAAAGAAGTCTTGTTTAGAAATAGAACAGTCCCTGTCATTCCCACAAACTGTGCGCAAAAGGAAAGTGGAGAAAGCACAGAAAATAATTCTGCTCCTGCCCTCTGTACCAACAAATGACATGATATTTAACTATAGTGGGCAGCTAGCATACTTATGTCCTGGTATTTACTCCCTTTCAACTGTCCCAAACAGTTTTTTTTACGTGAAAAGTAATTTCATGGGAAAAGTAGTGTGTCGGGGCTGAACTTTATAGCTGTTATTTTACTATTACTTTGGAAAAACTTTTTCATCGTACTTTTCCCCCTTTTCACAGTAGTTTCCAAAGTTGGTGAATGAATACCATTCGGAGAAACAAATTAATGCTAGTTGAAATGGAAAGATAACAAACCTAAAAAGACGAGTTTTCACCTACTTTGATAACTTTCCTATTCTATTCTAGAAGGGAGTAGGATAAGGGCTGGAGGATGTATTTATAAAAACATGATCATGATCAGGATGATATTTCATTCGATAACAGAAAGTGAAATCATCATTATGAATAAATAAAGTTTGGTTAGTTACGCCCAGCTTCATTTACTTTCTCTTCGAAGGATAATAATGTCGTTGCACAACCGATTACAAAAGTTGTTTAAAGGAGGGGAGGCTGAATTGTTTCCGATTATGTTATATGTATCTTCCTCTCTGTCACTTTTCCAGGTTTGCAAGCTTCTTCGCCATATAAGTCCGACTGATTCTTTACATGTACAAGCCAAGTATGGGGAGATTAACCTGAAGATCTATGGGCCCCAAGTAGTAGTAGCAGCTCGCACCTTGTGTTCAAATCCCATTTCAAAAATTGCCAAAGAGAACCTAGAAGTCTTCATCGATATGTGGCAGTCGCTTATGGATGACGTTGCCGCACTTGCCAATGAGATTGCTGAAGTCTGTAGGACGAGGGCAATCAGCAAACCAATGTATATGTCACTGCCAAGACCAGGGGTAAGTTGAGTCATATTTAGCCAACCACGCCGCAGCCAGCAATACAGTCAACATGAAAACTTCTCCATTTTTAATATATTGTTTTTACAAAAAATAATGATTTGTGTTTTTTTTACTGACATCATTGATAACACTTTCGTGCTAAACTAAACAGCTCACTACTCTCACCTTCACAACAAATAGTTTCACCCAGTTATACTTTCTCTTTGATTTATTGTGTGAATTTAGTTTGAACTTTCCTCTTTAAGGGGAGAACATTAATCTGGGATTCTGAGTTTTTAAAGAAAAATGTTCAAAAGATTTTGAATCTCTTATTTTAACACAGTTTTTGATTTTCTTACACTACAATTTTTCTTACTACCGACTACACATATTATTAACTTGAATCCTCCCATTTCTTCAATATTTATAGTCATGTGTACCGCCTGTCCAACAAAATCACTATCCCGTAACTCCAAATCCAGAGCCGCCTCCACCACTACCCCCACCACCAGCTGTGGTTACTCCAAGCCAAACAACTACAACTGCTGGACAAACAGGAGCTTTACCAGTACCGGTTGAGGATGAAGTTGCATATCCGGTACACATGCACTGTTTGTATTAACAAACTACTCAAAAATCTTTTCTAATCAAAAATGTTTAAAATATTCTTTGAATTTTACTTGAACTTTATAAGGATACTTCCCTTTAAAAATATGTTCAGCTCTTTGAAAGTTACCTATCTAGTACTTGAAATAACATTTTTTTGAATTTCTTACGTTTTCAACATTTTTAAAATCTTGACAAACAGTTTTTGATGATTACTGATTGATTACTAACTAATTAAAGTAACATGCCTTTGCGAAAACTAATTCAGTAGAGTAGACTTTCTACGGCTTTGGCTTTGAGTAGACTTTCTTTGATGCTTCGAAGTAGTTTTTTCCCAATTCATTATGTACTTTGAAGCTTCACTTATCTAATCTAATTAAATTTTATTTTCACCTTCATTTTTTTCCAGGAAATTATTACGTACAGTTTTCAGTTGCAGGATGTAATATACTTATGTAATATTATGCAGTATTGCCCAAGTAGCAAAATCTATATTAGCTTCGCTGTTGCAGTAATCAAAAGCAAAGCATTCACCCTATCTAGTGCGTAGAATACAAGGCATGAAACTGACTACATGAACTGTAAATAGCAGATCGGTCTATGTAGAAACTTATATTATATTGATATTTTTTCTCCTTCCCTTGCAGAAACATGGTACAACCCAGAAACCTATTAAGGCCCAGAAGCTGGATACAGAGGTAATATGCGAGAAATTCGTACTTTCACTTTTTCTTATTTCAAGTTTCTTGAGCTAGACCTCGATATTTCTAGCGTTAGCCTTTTGTCTATTGTCTACTCTCTTTAATACACATTCTTTTACCGCTTGTTGCATTTCCACGTAGTCATGCGTGGAATGCAATAATCCTGCTATGATAGAAGCATTCCCAGCTGTCAAGACTAACAAATGCTTTCCCCAGAAATAATATATATATACATAACAAATGTATTCATCAATGTATGTGTTCCTTTCTCCTCGTTTAAGATAGGGACGTGAAAAATGAAAAAAGACATCGAACACAGAGTAACATTTTGCACTTTCTCAAAAAAAATTGAAGATTCAAGAAGCAAACATGCATATTTAATATTTGAAGTATCTATTTGTTCCATTTGTAGAGGATTGTACTGTACTGTTCGATCCTGACACACGTCAGCATCGAGCAGTGTTCACCTGCCATCCTGATGAAATCAGGCAACATGTTGTCAAAAGTGTAATGGAATTATCAAGGAAGGAGGGAAACGGAAAGAAATTCCTTCCTTCAGCGCACTTTCCTTCCTTACTCAAGGCAACACTTTTTTCTTAAGCTTGGCATTCAATCTTTTGGATTTCCAGTATTACATATCCCCACGTGTAATAACAACATGGAAGTTGATGTGTTGTTTGGTAGCTGACTTCGAGAAAGCTTTATTTTTTTCACCCCGTTCTCTCACTCTCTCTCGGTGTTCGAGACTCGTTGTCGAGTCTTATTCAAATACTAGCACCAGTGGTTTTCCTCTGTTATAATAAATAACAGTCCAGATTTCATGGAAATCCGTTTTAGGCTCACCAGAGCGTGGAAATAAGTGAACACGTACTTGGGAAGCCATGAGTTTCCTATATTAGTTCCCTTTTTATAAGGATGGGAGTCAGATGGAGACTTTCACTTTCTGGAGAATATATGATGAAGCCATAAGGGCTGTATTTGTACTGTAGTAAGCATTACCACTTTCTCTAAACAGTTCTTCCTGTTGGGCCAAGGTAAAATTTCGGTGTTAAGGAACGATCTGATGATGATGATGATCATGATGATGGTGCTGCGAGTGTGGAGGAGATGCCACGATTTTCATGTTGGTGGGAGGTATTATATTTGTGCAAACATAAGGAAAAGTTTACCTTTGAGTGAGTGAAAGGAAAATTGCCCAACAGCAGGAACTAAAAAGAAATCGTACCAGGTATATAGAGATAGGTAGAAACATTTTGGTTTCGGGGTAGGAAGAAAGTCAGTGACAAATGGGGTATTATTCTGTTTTCTACCTGAGTTTTACGTTGGCGAAAGGATGAGGCTGAGCTTGTGCTGAGGTATTGCAAAAAGCGTCTTGGATTTCTGGAAGTTTTGGTGGTGGGATATGTTTATCCTGTTGGATCTTTGCTTTGGCTTTCATTTCATGATTCCACATTGGGAAGTTTGCATATTTCTTGCTTTAAATTCTTTTTTGGTGTCACATTCAGGTTCTGCTTAAGTGAAGCTCACAGTTGAAGCGTTGAACAGTAGAAAGGAGCTTAATCCATTTTCATTTTTTATGGAATGGCGTGTGTACTTTCTCCGCTTTTCTGATTCTGACTCTCAGTTTGAGATTCAGATTACTCGAATTGATTCTTTCAATTTTTTAACGGGAAGAAATAAACGGGACAGGAACGGAAAAAGAGTAAATTATTGCTAATGAAGTGTCACACTTGACAAATCCAATTCCAGCGAATTTTAAACGGAAGTCGACATAAAATGGGACCGTTTAGACTTTTCGGGAAAAATCGTTGTTTGTCAAATGAGTAAAATCAGACTGAGATGATTTATGTACTCTTGTTCTTAAAATAGAAGCAAATAGGATTATTATTGATTAGTAAGTTACATAAAATGAGAAATATAAGAACCTCACTTTAATTGACTGCGAAGCTTATGTATGTAGTACTACATACATAGATTTAACTTCCATTGTAGCTTGTAGCTAGCTTTTATTTAAAAAAAAAACGAGAACTATTTTTTGGACCAAACCATAGTGCTTTTCGGTTTCCATTCATTGAGCCAAGCAAAGTAGGTCAGATATCCACTAGTTTGGAGGACATTTTTTGGGGGTTTGTCAACATACAATGACACACTGTTTAATACTCACCCTCAAAGTTGTTTTACACACACAAGTTGTTTTTTACATTTGATTACATTTTTTTGGACACACAAATTACTTGCCTTTTGAACATATTACAGTCTTCCCTCGTTATTTTCCCCTCCGGTACAGTTTGCTCTATTTATTTATTTTTCTACATTCTATTGGAATACGGAATAATGAAAGCGGAAACGGTAAACATGGCACTTTTACTTTCCCTTCGTTGCGTTGCTCTGTTAATTTAGCTAGAAGTGATGAAAACGGAAAAGACGAGGAGGAGGACGGATGCTGTGGCCAATATTTTAAGATCCTTCCTTCTCAGTTTTCTGCCCCAAGTTTTGAATCTGTACACAACACCGTAGAATTGCTTTCTTGGGACATTTACGAATTTAATGTAAATGTAAATATTATATGAAATTCGCTTTCTCCTTCCCATCCTTACATTATATTAGAGGAGAAAAGAATCCCTCTGGGAAAAAAGTCTTTCTACGCACACAAGATGACAGGTTGTGAAGTTTGCTGTTTTGAATAAAATTTAATAAGAAAAGGGAAAACAAAACTTGGTTGGAGGAAACAGGTTACGACATTGAATGAAAAGTTTTTTCCCCCACCAGGGGAAAGTTTGTTGAGGAAGATGCTCCATCCCATTTCTGAGGAACACAGTTGCATTACTTTTCATAGTACATATTCAACAAAAACATATGCACAGGTGATGCTTTTGTCGTCTTATTCTATTAATACTGCGCTGGGGATTTACTGTTACGTCTGGTAAATAAGCGTCACAGTTGTAATTCCTCGGATTTTTATTCATTTTTAAACGCTTTTGTAATTAGCATATTCTTAGAATAGAATGCTTACAATCATTCCACTCAAAATCTCTTCCACTTTTCAACCTCGACGAGAAGAGGGTAGTTTGGAAAGGGAAAACAGTTGTCTATGTTGTTGCTGGCTCCGGCAAAGTAGCTTATTCGTTCGACGTTCGCCATCAAACAGGCTTTTCACATTTTAAAGAAGTTATTCATTAGTTGATGGCGGAGTAGACAAAGTTCAGACTGCTTTCCGAGAACACAGTTTTCTTTTTCTGTTTGTCAGCATCCACCACATAAATATGTTATTGAATAAGTTTTTGGTAATCTCTTTTCAATGTAGATGTTTATAGGGCGAAGTTTGGAACACACCTGTGTAACATTTATAAAGGAACTTATAGGATGAGAGACTATATTATTGTGTGAATCAAAAGAAGGTAATAAACTACTATATGGAGCCACTGCCATTTTCGAATTTTCATGATAAACTTTTGTCAGATCCCTTTTTCAGTTTTGATTTTCCGAGTAAAGCCATATCCTTCATCTGTAAAAAAAATGTCAAGAAAGTGGTTTTTTTCTCTGGAATATGAAGAAGGCAGGAAGGCATACCTCAGGGAAATGTTGAAATGTGTCGAATGAAGAATAGCTTACATAGTTTTTCATACTTTTTGCCCTTCCTGACTAGTCAAAAGTTTTTTGTGTGGAGGCTCAGATAAAAGATCACAAGTCTGGAGCATTTTTTCCCCTGCTTTCTCTCTCCCTTCAATTTTCTAACAATGTCAGCGAAAATGGAGGAGAAAAGTCGAAAAGCCACTGTATTGTGGTTTTCCATTGGCTGTTAAAAGTTAAAGGAACTTACGTAAATTTAATGTTAACCTTTCCATTCAGGTATCACATGTAATGGGGGTGCTGCTTGATTTTTATTGCAGTTTGGAAGGAAAACTTTTAGTTTCATTGTGATCCACTGTAGAGAAAGTAGATGGGAGAGGGGAAAAGGTTTTGATAATTTCAGACTTCGATTCAATTGGTTTGGTATTCTTTGGTGTACGAAAACTTTAACCCGGAGACAAGTGTATGAAAAGTAGACAACCACAAGACTATATTATAGACAATCATTATATAACCAGTGGTACTGAATTTTTATGTTCCATTCCAAGAGAAAATATTTTGAGTTGTTACTACTTTAACAATGCTGTCATACTTTAATCGTAAGAATCAAAAGGAAGGTTGTCTCCAAGTCAGGTCAATGCGGGATATCGTAGTAAAAAGTTGCTACCCCGAAGTAAAAGCGATCATTTCTAGTTTATCTATCATCTTTAAGGGGATATTGTCGATCGATGGTTTCTATCCAGTGCAAGGAGTCCTTCAAAATTTAGCTCACATTTACACTGAATGATTGTAAGGTTTCATTTTTTCATATCTGATGAAAGCAGAATGCCAAAGGAAATGCCTAATGAACCAATTTCCATTTAGGTACACATGTGTTCTGTTTGTTG
>JAQGAI010001449.1:0-14707 GCA_034696905.1 Lepidocyrtus violaceus | reverse complement strand
CAGCAATAAAAATAACGAGACCAAATATCCGGCTCATTATATGCATGGATGCGTTTCTGAGATGGGTTGAGATAAATATAAATTAAATTTCAATTACACAAAAAAAATTGAACAAACGTAACTTTGACCTTTGTAAAAAAAATTACAAATGTATTATTTTATAACAATAACAAGCTTTACACTACACTCAATACAATGTTAACAAATGACTGTTGTACAGAACGTGTAGCACAGCTCAAGACAAGCAATTTATCATTCCCTTGCAAAACATCGACTTTAACAATGTGACTTAATCATTGTTACATGAATCGTTATTTTTATTATCCTTCTTGAAAATTCAAACTGATTTTGAATACAGCACCCCACACCAGTTTCTTTCATCTAAATCAATAGGGATTGAATCATCCAAAGCGCTTAATGAAAAATGTGTAACAATAATATAATAATTATTACCGAAAAGCGAAAGTTGTTGTTTGTGATGATTACGATAGGAGTAGGGCTGATGATGATGATCAAAGAAAATTACTTTCATATTACGTGAACTCAACCAAGTATCCTTGTCTTTTATTCTCCTTTTTTACTGCCGAAATGAAGAAGATTAAATAAGATACAACAAAGTTTCAAAATCAGTTAAAGTTATATGCATACGTATATGACTTGGTTCAGTTCAAATTGATACGCAATGAGTCAGTGACTGAGATGTACGGATGGATCCCAATCCTAATTATAACAATTTGAGCAAAAGGGTGGCGCTAACTATTACACGGTGCATTAGCCGCTTTTCCTTCGATATTTAAAAAAATCCTCATCAAATAAGATCCCGTTTGTTTCATTCATCTTCAGAATACTATTATGATGGCTTCACGCTGCCGAAGAATGAAGCAGAGGTATCAAAAGTATTTTTTGAAAACTCATTCGAATTGGCACTTTCGCTTTCAAGTTCCCCGAACCTTTGTTAAGTTTGGGTTTGATTATTTCATTGTAATAAATCAAATTAATAGTTTCAAGATTTTTACTGTTAAATTCAAGCTGTGAACTATCTTCATCTTTAAGAAACTTTAAAGGTTGTATAGAGATGTCTGTAAAATGAATGGGAGGTTAAGGATTTTATTTTACAACATTTAACAGCAATAATAATGCGTAATCGTTCATTCCTAAAAACAAGATTCAAAGAAGATGAGATGGTGAACGATGATGACATGGCCAAAGAGAAATGGGATAATTAAATGAGAAAATATTTATTCAACTAAGAAAATTGACCTTGCCTCAATGGAATGGAATGACTGACTATTTTTAGATAGTAAGATGGATTGAGTCTTATTTTTACAATTTGAACTCACTCCTCAGATTTCTCACCTTAGCCCGTGTCCATGAACAAAAAAAAAGTATTTATGCCTGTGCATGAGTATGAGATGTCAAATTAAACATTAACATTATCTTTTGTCTTTAGTCAATAACTCATTAGTTTTATTGTGCTGTGACTGCGTAGCGTAGTGCACACGAAATTCTCATTTCTATAATTTATTCTGAGGGGAAGAGGAAGACGGTTTGGGAGTTGGAATGGAAGGAGTAAAACTCAAGTTTACTTTTATGATGATTTTATGAATGTTTAAACATCATCGATCATATCTCATGCCATATATCACATCTCATCGATAACGACATATGACAATAGATATAGAAATTCCTTGTCTAGTCATATGACACGACACAAGACAATTTCAAATGAATATTCATTACTTGATCTACACCTTGGGAAAAAATATCGACAGTTTTACTAAAATGAATGAAGCAAATTAGCCTATAGATTACAACATGATATGAGTAATTATATTCATAAAATAGTTTGCACTAAACTGTTGAGCTATGTCTCATCTTCAGTGTCTCCTCCGCAAATAACGTTATCGGCATTATTTTTGCTATCAGCAGCAGCCCAAGAGGTTTTTGAAGCGTAAGCGTTGTTACTGCTGCTGTTGTAGGCATTTCTGCTTGCATTATTCGTCGAGCTGCCTTGAGCATCCTTAACCATATTGCTAAAAGCGTTCGTTGGATTTGCATTATTATTGACGCTAATTTTAACACAGGGACAAGGTCGACCGCCACGTTGAATACCGTCTCCTGGTTTAGCTTCTTCATCGCGGTCTTTGTTGGCTCTTGTTGTTGTTGTTAGCCTAAGCC
The DNA here is from genome assembly GCA_034696905.1 of Lepidocyrtus violaceus. Classification (NCBI taxonomy): domain Eukaryota; kingdom Metazoa; phylum Arthropoda; class Collembola; order Entomobryomorpha; family Entomobryidae; genus Lepidocyrtus; species Lepidocyrtus violaceus. The sequence continues at coordinate 12,529 of JAQGAI010001449.1, read as the reverse complement.
CATTCTTATTTTGGGAATCATGATGATGGCTATGACTATGACACTTGAGCTCCTCAATACCCAATCCACTCCCATTCAAACTTAGAAACTCGTCGTTTGCACTGACAGAAGCGTCCTCCTCCACATCATGATGATGATGATGTTTCCTATCATTATCATCTTCCTCAGTTTCAGTATCAGAAGAAGAGTCAGAGGAACTTATTTGAGGTGTGTGACGACCACCACCACTGCTCGCACTAGCGTCATTATTAGATAATGGCAGGACCAAGGATAAAGAACTGTCCTCATCATCATCATGATCATCCTCCTCCTCACTAGAAGAGGATTGGGATGATGAACTGTATGAAATTGAGGATGGAGAGGAGCGCTGAGCGGAGAGCACTCTCTTGTGAATCACTTCCTGGTGGTGGCTGGCTGGATGATGATGATGATTGGATCCAGGAAGGAGTCTTGCGTGAGGAATGTCATTAGCGGGGATGGTGGTGGAGGAGTTGACGGTTCCAGAGCTGGATCTGACGGAGGAAGCTCTTCCGCGTACGAAGATTTCGTCGTAGGACGGAGGTGCTAAATGAGACAAATTCATTATGACAATGATAATTATTCAAAACAAATCTACCTAATTGAGAAAATTTGCATATTTCATCTTCTTGTCTAAACTTACGAGATTCCCTAACAGGAGGACGGGGATTGGGAAGGAAGCAGCGGCCATTGGGCCTCACCTGCTGGCCAAAATTACTGTACATTCTTCTCCTCGGAAGGAGGTTATCCCTGGAGGTCACGCTCCGAGTCGTCCCGGAAGAATCCTCATATTCGAAATAATACTCGTATTGCCTCACAGGGCCCAGCATGTGCATGGGTGGATTCCGGTGACTTCTCGGTCCATAAGTGTGATAAGGAGGTAGCAAATTATTATGAGCTTGTTGCCCCTGCCCTTGTCCCCTGGCGGGTAGATGATGTGGATGGGTTTGATTAGTTTGAGAAACAAGATGAGGGCTAAACTGTGAGGTAGATAAGGCCGGGCTTGGTTGAAGCAACTGGCTCATGGGGCAGTCCACCCGGTGGCCATTGCTGGAATAGGGAAGATAGTGACTACTTCGGTCCAGCGCCGGTACGGAGACGGCTCGCCGATGCATCGCGATTGTGCCGATCGTTACAGGGATTTTTATGCAAATTGGCTCTTCCCTGCAGTGTTTCAGGCTAAGCTCAACCTGGAGAAATAGCAAAATAAGGATTCATTTTTGAGTAACAATCCTGCCATCTTGAGATGGATATCCGGATCCTTTTTTTTTGCAAAAAAAAAAACAACTTTGCAAAATTGTTTCTTACGTGTAAAAAGTACAGGACAGGTATGACGGAAGGATAGCTCAATATATTGCCCAGGTTCGTGGGAGGGATCCCGCCAGGGATTTTCAGTCTCGCTTCCCACGTCACCACCTCACCTGCGGTGACCGCAGGTCCTTTCATTTGTTCCACGAGGGAGGCGGATGACTTGCTTTCGTTTAGTTTCACTTCCTATGCGCGTAATGAAATAAAAAGTTCCAGATATTGCATTAGCATAGATTTTCCGAGGCTTTGCTTTTGATCTAATGAATTTGATTTAACTCACCTGCAACAACGAAAACTTCAATCTCTTGCAGTCCAACTTGGATAAGTTCCTAATTTCAACGGAAAATGGTAGGGAATGCCCCCTCACAAAGCCACTCCTACTGGACTTGAACGTGAATCCATAAGGACCTGACTTTGTTAGCAGGTGCTTGGCATACTTTTGCTTCTTCACTTCAATGGGAGTCATGCAGGATGGCTCTAGGTTAAAGTCATAGACTCCTTCAACTTGGATTCGTGTACTGATCCTCTTGTCCTTCCAACTGACACGTGTCAACTTTGCCTCAGCAAAGTACAGAACGTTCCCGTCCGGCCATTCGAACGAGGAAGGGGGCCCCGGGGGGAGGGGGAACGTGAAGGGGTAGAGGGTCTCCCCAACACGAAGCTGAGTGTTGGAGCCATCTGAAAAAATAATTTAACTCGATATAAGACAAATTGCATGACAGGTTTGTCGTTTCCTCTACCTAAAGGTTACGAAATAAATCGACTTTTTGAAAAAGGACGGATAGTTTTACTGATTTTTACCATGTCCGAAAATATCTAGTTTCTCATCAAAGTACACTTCCTTCTTGTATCTCTTGGTCCCCTCCACCTCTCCCAGAAGTTTACTGGATCGACCTATGAATCTCATAGTCAGACCTACATGAACAGCCGTAAAATCACAGTGATTGAATTAAAAACTGATAAATTCACTGAATAAAAAAGCAAAAAATTCAACTTTGACACTTTCTACTTCAACCAAACTTTTTTTCATTTTTACCTTTAACTTTCTGCGGAGACTTGCTAATGATGACCACATGCCCGGTTACGATTTGCCCAGGCATGTAGGCCAACTTGTCACAAACTATCATCATCGGCATTTTGGCAACTTAATTATTCCCAGACTCACTTTATCTTCACTTGTCCAAGCTCAAATCAACTCTGTCACTTTAACAATCCCACCCTATCACCTTTTAACTCGTCACATACTTTTTGTTTAACATTTTCCGCATGGAATGATAATACTCAAGTGACATAACCGGAAATGCCCTCTTTCTTTGAGACAAAAAAGGCCGATTTTTATTTTTGTATCAAAAACTGGGTCTCACTCTGCCTCCAAGCTACATACGTTGGTTTAGTAGTACTCACTAGTAGGAGGTCTGTAGCTAATTCAAACTAAAAATTCGAAAAACAGCCCATCAGCCACCAACAATAAAAAATAAGTTTAGTCAGACATGTGTATTAATTAATTACTCGATCTATATTCTAAAAGGTCGGCACACATTCCACTTACTTTACTGTACACAGTTTTTTTCTCTACACTGCCATGCATGCACCGCACCAACTCAATAAAGATAGAAAAAATCTTCTCCTCCTTACATATTAAACTTTTTATGCAATTAAACAAGTAATGTTTGTTTTTTAACTACAAATAATATTACTAAGCTCTCGTAAAATGTCGCTGTTTTTATGTTATCAGAAAAGCGTAATAAAACGAAACTCAATCTCTGTTTTAGCTTTTGTAATTTAGCGAAACAAAAATTTTTTAATTGTAATAATGATACCCTCTGAACTCATATTAAATTGTTTATGAAAAAGAAAAAAAAAGATTTCACTTTCGACTTCACTAGGTCACGGATGGTGAGCGACTGACGAAGACTAAGCTATGTAGTAGTAAAGTCTGTGGCATGGCATGAGGGCATCATCATAACATAATCCTAATTTAAATGGTGCATGCCTCCAAAACAATATACTTTAGAGCTAGTAGAGTTGAATCGTAATCGTAACTTATTTACCTATAGCTACTCATGTTTTTACACGCACGTGAGTGAGCATGATATTTATAGTTTTAGCATTACATACAACCTTTGTAATAGTAATGTCTCTAGCTACCTATACTACATTTATTATTTACCTGTCTATTATGGCAGGGGAAACCAACGACCAACTTGCGTGTAATAATTCTAGATAGGTATTAATATTATGTGTGCTAAGTTGCGTATTTATTATTATTATTTCACCGTTTGTACCTTGATACGATACGATAGGAAAAATGTTTGTTTTGTTTGAAGTGTTATATAAAATCCTGAACGTGAGTTTGTTCGCTCAAAAATGGTTACTTAATTTTTGCACCCACTTTCATTCAGGATAGTTTTGCAGAGAAGAAAATAATGATTTTTTTAGGTAGTTGAAGATTTTAGATTGGTGAGTAAATTAACTAACGATAAGTAAGTTATATTAACTTTCTTGCATGAAGACAGACGAATGAGTGGGATTACCAGAACCGTTTATCAAGTACCGAGATCAAATGGTAAATTAATTTGGGTAAGACTTTTTTTATGTAAAACATCTATGTATTTAGGTTGGAGTTTTTTTTACTCTTTAAACAAGATTTAACTGCTTTGACACTAATTTTACTAAATTTTAATGCTTTTATAACTGCCCTCTGAGAAAATATTAAACTAGGTATGCATTAAAATATTGTGCGATGCATTTAAATATGATGCTCGTTAGTTGTACTAATGCTCGCTGCTAGCTACTACATATCAAAGCAGTTAATGTTGAATTTATGACTTTTGAATTTTGTCCAAAAACAAGATATTTTTTGGCTACATTTAAGGTAAAACTGCATTCAATTTTAGTCATATAAAGTTCATTTATTTGACGAAGGTAATAATGGAAAAGGTGATAGAGTAAAACAATGTGCGTGAAATTTATTATCAAAAGTGAAACAGGATAAGGTTTAAGCTTAGGATTAGGATACAGATCACAGATGAGCATATGCTGTGAATGATTACCGTGTGATTTATAACGATGATGTTGATGAAGGTACAGATTAATATATTACATTTGTACCTTTCCATATTACACACATTAGTCGAAAAAAAAAAACAGAATTAAAACAGGAGGGTAGAGATCACATAATATTAATGCGTGCATCATATGAATCATATCCTTTGTAACTTTACGACTTTTTTTTCTTCAAATTGACGTCTTTTACCAAAGCTAATGTCGTAATACAACAGATGTATTGCGATTGGGGACGGGGGGCAATATGATTTGGTAACGTAGCCTAGGCGGAAAGCACTTAGAATTATTAGCGAACTTTCAAATAAGAAGTAGACGGGGTAACTTGCGAAATCCTTTTAAAAACTATTTATTTATTTACGTTTCAAAGAGTTTTACAAGTCCCAATTCCGAATGGGGTTGGGGAGGCTTGAGACGGAGAGAAAACTGAAGGAAAAGCAGTTGTTGTTGCTGTGTTGCTGGCTCCCGGGAACTGTCTCCCGGCGCTTGATTTTGCAAGCTTTTATACTTTGCAAAAAACAGAAGCCAAGCCGTTTCGTTCGGGACAAACGAAACGGTCGTGGCTCCTCCCTTGCGACAAATTTCGTCGGTCTAAGTTTGACGCATTGTTATTTAGTCCTACTTTTCCTTCCTGCTTTCTCCTAGCTTACATAATAATTTTCTCCAAGCGGAAAACTCATGACACTAACAATAAGCTGGGTAATTTTAATTTACTTTTATAAATCCATTCATAATTCCATGTAAATTTTCAAGTTGGTATGGGTGGAAGGAAGGATTATATTTTTTTTTATCAAAGTAGCATTAAGATTGTATTAAAGTTAAAAGAAAAATAGAAGACTCGAGATGGGATGATCGTCAGTGCTCATAAGTATTGAGCAGTCATATTCATCAGCGCGAAGAAGTGATAATGATAACAATTATCTTTCTTTCTTTTTGTTTAACGCAACTGCTTTCATTTGCGTCTTTGAGTAAACAAGACTTTGATTTTGCTGGGCTGAAACTTAATTAAAATTCAGGCCTGATCTTCAGCGTTTTTTTGTTTGACTAAAGGAAGATGGGTTGAATCATTAAATGATGATACCATAAATATTATGATGTTTACATTAAACACGCCATATCTATGATGAAGTTAAGCTTTGTTAAAATCAATCATCATAAATCAGCTTTACCAACTAAAATAGTTTTAAGTAGGCAAGGCTCATTGCTAAATTTACTAATGGCTTTGATGGTTAATGCAAACATAAACGATAGGTTAGTTATGAATTAGAAATTGATGCATTGTGATTGTCTGTCTATATCTGTGACATTGCAGTTTTCCATTTCCACTCTGCTACCCCCACTGTGTTTTTTAAATCTTATATAATAGGTGTAATAATTGCATTGTTTTGCCTATTCTGTCATGCTAATGTGGGCCCTTGTCCTGTTAAAACAAATCCTTTTAAATAGACAGTGACAATTTTTTATCTGTTGGATTAAAATCTGTTTTGTATTAAGTTAAGTGATCATAAGCACGTGCGCATGCTATGATGTAAAAGAGAATACTAAATGTCGACTTGACGTTTTTGGTATGGATGAGTTAATTGCAATTTTGGTTTTAATATTCCTCGTACATCCTCCCCCATCCCCATCCTTCCCATTAAGATATTGAAGCGTAAGCGCACTTAAACCGGCTGAAATGATAACCTTGCTACTAGATACAATGGAATAAGTTATGAATGAAATGAAAATGCATAACATGCCATATGTGTGAGATTTTGATGCACTGTCAATTTGCATAACTCATTGTTGGAAAGTTTTACTAAAGAATCAAATCATGAATTAAGTATGACATGGCCACTTTGATTTGCTGATGATGATGATGATGGAATGATTTTTTATGCTAAAAAATTCAAAACTTTTGAGCATCCTACTCCATTTGCATAAAGTTTACATGGATACTTTTATTGAGCTTTACCGAACACACGGAAATGATTACTTGGATTATGCAAATTATTACTTTTCCATTTCAATTCCAGACATGTAAAAGTCCCCCGATTTTCTCAGGATACCCCGGAGGAGCTCCGGAACAAATTTATTAAAATTTATTTTTACATATAAACTGAACCAAGACTGGCGTCCACACCATGTCTGTCGCCAACTCGATAACCTCCCTGGAGGACTACCAGTCAGAAGCTGCCTTGGCCCAGGACAATGAAAATCGAAACGCCGGAGTAGGTCCTTCCGCTAGTCGGACTAAAAGGAAGCGCTTATCCTTCCGGCGGCGGGGCAAGAAGGACAATGATGCTGATGCCGATGCTGAGAAGGGTCCAGCCAGTCAATCTGAACCAGAAAAAGAGAAGCAAGCAAAAGGCCTTAGTTGCGGCTGCAGAGGGGCAATCAAGCTGTTCACCCTGATTGTGATTGTATCCTTTGTGGAGCTGGTAATCCCATACAAATCATAAATTTACTTAATCAACATTCAAAAGAAATTGCGATTTCTCTTATCTAAATCCCTTATTTCTGATTAACTACCAGCTGGGATGCATCCTTGCCTTAGTCTATGGGGTGACTTACATTCAAAATGCCTCCCGCTTTTACGAGCTGGACAGCGAACAGCAGGAATATAAGGATATGTTTGACCGGATTGTCTTCTTGGATAAATACAGTAACGCTTCATGTTACATCTACATCATTCATTAACTTCTTCCTAATTATTAATTAGGTATTTAATTCCTGTTCCCTCCCATTTCACTTCAATTTTATTTCAGGAATTGGCTACGTTGCGCTGCTGGCAACATGTGTGGTCGGGGTAGCCATATCTTTGATCATGCCACTTGGCGCGATTTACGTAAGGAATAAAACAAAAATCTTGAAAAATTGACTCTAATTTCTGTCTGAATAAAAAAATTAATCTCTTTTCGATTGTTTCTATTTACTTTGCAGAAAAGCTGGAAGTGCCTCCGGGCATCGATGTCCTTGCTATTCTCGCTCTGCCTGGTTCACCTCATCCTCATCGCCATCTACCTCCCCTGTAACGGCCTAATGGCTTCCGCCGCAGCAATCCCCTTCCGTGTCTTGGAAATCTTCCTCATCCTCCGATACATCAAGCACTACAAGCGGAAGAAGCTGGAGGAGTTGAAGGAACGCGTGAAGAAAGCCGGAGGGAGGGTCCTCACCCCTGCAGAAGAGGCCGCAGAAAGTCAGCAACTTTTGGGCATGAACAGTTCCAGATGCGCCTGCCCCCATGAACGTGCCAAGTTGTTATCCCAGCCAAATGTTCCGGCTTCCAGCGAGGTCCAGATCCCGGTGGACTCCATGGCTGCCCTGTCTTCTCCCAGGATGGGTGATCAACCGGGAGAGGAGAATCTGGGAATTCAGACCCAGGATGAGGTCCCCAAGCCCAAGAAGCACAAGCATAAGCGTAAGGTCCACCACCACACTAATAAGAACAAGGACGAGGTGAAAGCCAGGCTGTCCGGGAAGTATGATCCGTATAATATGCAGGACGCGATGAAGTGAAGAGACATTCGCACCCCCGCCCCGAGAACCTTTCCAAGCTGGGGAAAAAATTCTTCGTCTCCATTGCTAACTTTGTATGCTAAAATTCTAAAACAAAATATTTTCCTTCCAAGCAAATTATCAACAGCAGCTCAGCATGTAATGTGTGAGTGAACTGTCGAAATTTTTTATAGTCCTTTCTCAAATAAAATTAAAGCCAGTGTTACGTACACGATATACTTGCCTCTTACTGTAAAAATAAGTATTATTGCATCCTGTCTATAAAATTGTTTTCAACTTTCATCATAATTCATAGACATTGATCAAAATGAATTGCATTCAATTTTCATCCAGTTTCCAAACCCCGTCGTTCTTACATTGCCCCACTTTCATCAAAATGTTAATTGGTATTCTGACTTTGGCTTGGAAAGGGAAACGGCAAGTCGAGTCGTTACAAAAAATACTGCATTTGATTTGTCTAACTTAATTAATCTTAATGATGAAAGACTTGTATGTAGAAAAACACGAAGTAGTTAAATAATAGTCACTTTAGAAAAAACCGATGGAGCAGAAGGCAGGAAGCAAGACATCAGTTTATTTTTTTAAATGAATTAATAGTAGTTTGACCTGCCCATTACAATCATTTTTTAGGCTGATGCTGCTGCTTATCTTGTTTGTTCTGCTCATGCTTGTCATCATCCCGATGATGATGTTGGTCTTTATTCGAGTCCGGATGTTGTTCCTCCTGATGCCGACCGGGCTCTTCAAGCTTCTTATAATCCTTGTGTAGAACATGCTCCCTAAGTTTGCCCCACAACCTTGCGGGATCCTTCTTCTTATCCTGATGTTTGGCAGAGGAATCCCCAATTGATTTGACATCCGATTCCGGATGCTTCTTCTGATGCTTCTGCTGATAACGTTCCCGTTTCTCTTTCTGGTGCGTTTCCTGCTTCAGCAACTTGTCCGCCTCCCTTTGATGATGCGCATCGTATCTTTGATGCATAACTTCCTCCGATGGAAGTTGAATGAGGGGCTCCGGCTTTGGATGCTGGAGACGGACCGGCGGGGGCAAATCGAACTGGATGGATATGGAGAGTTCTTCTTCATCCTGAAGGGCCGACGGCTCTCCTTCTATTTCCCTCTCCTCCCCATTTTGGCCAGTGAACTTGACGATATCGTATAGCTTTTTCCGCTTCAGGGTCTGTCTGATCTGTATGGAGGAGGCGGCTTGGAGGTAGTCCGTTTCGTACATGAACCTATCCAAGCTATCTATGTGAAGGAGGTCCGCCAAATAATAGTCCGACTCTTCTGCGGAAGAGCAGCGGAGTAGACACCGCTGACAACGTTTAAACCGGCTTATCCCTCTCTTACATTGGGAGGTGGCGGCCAGCGGGATGTCTGTGCAGATTTTGTAGATTTTTTGGGAGGGATATTTCGTCAGTCCATTCTTCCATGCTAATTAATTAGTAAAAATCAGAAATCAAATAAAAAATAATTCAACAAAATTGCTTTGCTTTGAATCATTTCCCCCTGCTGCTCTTCACCTCTAACAAAGCTGTAAATCTTCTCATTCTCCCTCCGAGTCTCATCCTCGTCCGAGATACTCTCCAGGTTCTTATTCACGTCCTCAAATTCATTGTTAAAGTTGAGCAGGCTGGAGTCGATCGGGTATCTCTTGTATTTGGGATACTCCGAGGTGAAGTTCCCATCCGAGTCCTCCTTACTCACAATCAACACCGAAAGCATGGACGGGATTTTGGCAGCTTCCAGGTCTTTAAGCGACCATCTATAAAAAGTAGTTGGGCCCAATAGCCCAGCTTGATTTAAAGTCTCGGGTGCTTTCTGATGGGAATGATGAGCTCTGTGCCTGTGAGGACTGCAGTGAAAGTGGTGATGGCTCTTTGTGCACAGCTTATCCAGCTGCAGGTCAAAGTCCACACGTTGAGACAGGGCCAGCCCCATTCCTAAGAAGTGCTTGGTAGCCTAAGTGGAAAATATATGTAAATTAGCTCGAATTGCTCAATTTTTTTTTAGAATCTTGGAAAGCGTTCATGCAAAGAAATAGGGTTCAAAGGCTCAATACCTTGATTCGAATTTTTTGACAAACAAAAGTCATGCTCTGCTGCCTAATCTAATCTTACTTAATTTACATAGCATGCCTACACCTACAGATTTGTATGTCACAGTTTGATTTTGTCATTTAAAAAGTTCCAAATAAGTAACGCAAAAGTGACTAAAGTATCGGCTTATTTAAAATCATTCGTCCCAATAAAAGTCATCCTCCGGCAAATATATGATGAACATCTACATATGAACATCGGCGTAGTTATGGTGGTTATACAAAAACAAATATTAGTAACTGGCACAAGCTCATTGAAAAAAATTAAATCCACTTGATTTTACTTTGGATTTATGGATGGCCCAAAAAATAATCCATTTGGCCAAAGCAAAGTTTAATTATTTTTTAGCTACCAACCAACCCGACGAGCATTTCCGCGTCCATCGCTCCCTCTCCCAAGAAAACCATGTCGGATAAGTGTGAAGAGTGTCTTGATAGCATCATCCCGGCCATTGCCTCCGTGCTAGTGTTTATGGTGAACACCCCCGTGATCTGGTTTTTCATGTACGTAATTACAATTAGCTTATCGGCTAGCACTTCCTCAACTTATCTCACTTCATTTCCGGTTCCAGTTTAATTAAATACGTTTACTTTTGTTTCTTCGTAGGAGTCCGTGGTATATTGCTCACACGAAGATTTATATATTTGCGCCCCTCCTTAGTGTATACGGGGTTACCACTCTGGGGACTATGGTCAATTTTTGTCTGGCTTCCTTCCGAAATCCCGGATTTTTACCGAAATGTATGGGAAAATAATATTTACATTAAAATAATGAATTCAGTTCAGACTGTTCTGGAATTTTTTAAAAATTGAAATGGATTCGGTTTTTTTTGTTGCAGCGGAAGACAGTCATACGTTTCAGGGTCAGGTGTCCTCGTTCAAAATTCACGATGTCGGGGTCCACGTCAAGTTCTGCCGAACCTGTCATTATTATCGGATGCCTCGGACGACTCACTGTCATCAGTGTGATAAGTGCGTTGATGTAAGTAATTATAATTAATCGCTAACCTGTAAATAATCTAGTTGTTTTGTTGTATCTGATTTTGTTTTGCATATAAAATAAATTGTAATTTTTCCCCTCAGAATTTTGACCATCACTGTCCATGGGTAAGCCAAGCTGATACAAATGAAACTTAAATACAATTCACTATATTTCCACATCCTATTCAAATCAAGTCAGTTAAAAATTTAATTTGTTCATTCCGCTTTAACTTATTTCCTCCATTAAATTTTACCCAGGTGAACAACTGCATTGGCAGAAGGAACTACCGGTTTTTCTTCGGATTTCTCTTCTGCCTTTCAATTCACATTGTCCTAAGCATTGGACAGATGTCTTATTACTTGATTTTCCGAACGGGGAATGGATGGGATATTGCAAAAATAATGATGTGAGTAGTTAACAAATGATAGTTAAATATTCTATACTTTTGAGAGAAGTTAAAAAAAAGGAATTCCAATTTTTCCTGAATTCAGTGTCATTGTGACAGTGACGACCAGCATGGTATTCCCGCTGGTGTTTGGCCTCATGTGCTTCCACATTTTTCTCATCAGTAAAGGAATGACTACGTACGAATATGTGTCCCACAAATATCAGGATGATAAGAATCCGTTTGACTCTGGCTGCTGCTATAACTGCGCTTTCCAACTGTGTGGCCCCGAGTTCCCGAAGTAAGTACGGCCATGTCTTTTCAGTCGCATTTTGATATTCAATTAAAGTTACCTAACAAATAGCCCACATGAATCATTATTTATTTGTCTATGCATATTTCTCAGGTTCAAGGTAGCAAAGCTACAAGCGGAGGAGGAAGAGGCGACGAAGAAGGCTGAGGAGGAACTTGCCGGAAAATTGCAGGAAATAATTAACTCCAATAGATTGTGGGATAAGGCCAATGAAAATGTGGAAACGCCCGAAGGGATAGATCCGAAACCGGAAGTAAAAGCTCCGGTGATTGATGAGCAAGGAAATATAATTCAGGGAGGAGCCAAAGAAGCCAATAAACCTGTTGATCCTGTGACTTCCGTCTCCGAAGCCGGTGATGAGAATGCGAATGCGATAATGATGGAATTGAAAACGGCGAAGGAGGATGATAGTCAACTTCCAATGAAGAACCCTGATTATGGGAAGTCAACGGTGGAGACGGCGGGGGACGCTGAGCTAATCGGGATGCGGGAAAATAAAGGGGACTATGAAATCGCTTTCGTTATTACAGTGGAAGATGAGGAGAGTAATTAATAAAGCTGTAATAATTTATAGATGATTTGATTACGTACCTATTTGTAGTTCTATGAATATTGTAATTTTTTAATTTGTTCATGATTACATTTATTACATTAAATGGGAATACCTAGTCGAAATTCGTAGGACTTTGCAAATAGCTAGAAGCGTCCTATTAATGTTAATTTTCATTTAAGTTTGCCGGTGCCTTATATGCCTATCTATACACACATGATAAAAAATAATAAATTAAGTACAGTCCGACCTTGTTAGTACGGCGTGATCCATAACGGTCACCTCGTTATTACGTCCGAAAATCTTTCGCCCTG
>JAQGAI010001448.1:0-14709 GCA_034696905.1 Lepidocyrtus violaceus | reverse complement strand
ATGAGCTAAGACGTTCTTAAGAAAGGACGGAGTCCCTCTAGTTAACTGAGAGAAGAATGGGCCCGATGTGCATCGTTGGGCGGACGATCGTAAAATGTGATTCATGGGATATTTAATACCCCTTTTTATGGCTGTACGTACGTAGGTGACAGTCTGCAGATGGAGGGGGATGCTATCTTTTTGTTGCCGTTAAAAAAATATGAAAGAGAATGAGACGGAGAGTTTTTTGAAATTCTCTTCTTCTTTCTTTTTGCAATTCAATTTCAGCTTCTGCACACGGTAGGATCATTGATCACTTAAAATGCGGCTATATTATTATTATAACACCTTGTTCAAACTATTTTGCTATCTTCATCATCAGTATGAGCCAACATCCTGGATTTAGTATCACAGGATAAGTTATATTATTATACATATATATGCAAATACGTTTTTGGAACTATTCCATTCGAACCTTTAGCCCGCACACGGAATTTACACTGTTTACCGGTCTTGTCTGGCTTAACGATCTGTGGAAGGAGGAAAAACTCCTTCTTGAAGTGAATTCAGAATGAATGTGTTTCACAATTGAAAAGTAAAAATTCGTAAGGGAAAATGCTCGTAATCTCGTAAAGGAATCTCCTCCATGGAACAAACATTGCAGATGTTCTTAGGTCGATGCACATTTTCATTGCGAAAAGAATTATTATTTTTTTTACACATCCTTTCGTTTCACTAATACATCTGGGACATCCGGTTCTAACTATCATAGTACGTACTGCTTTGACTAATTTGCTTAGAAAAAATATGCTTGTTTTGTCATCCAAAAAAAATCATTTAAAAACGAAATGCTAATCTAAACGGGAAAATGATTTCAACCGCAGACATGAATGTGGAGATCACACAGACGCCTTCAAAAAAAAATATGACAAGCCACGTCTTTTAACAATATTAAATTAAAAGTGCATTCGCAGATGGATCCAATCCAACCCAACAACAAAAAACGAAAACGTTTTCCTCTCCAAGGCATTGACTACACTGGTCGTCTTATCTACTTGGTCATTTGACTATTGTGAATAAATAATGAAGCGTATTATTAGATTCCTTTTTTTTCAATTGGGGATTATTATTAATTTCTATGTTTTGTATGAGTGGTGATGATGATGATGAATCATTGGATGAAATGCTTATAATTTACCTATTTCAATTTATATTAAAGAAGAAAAACTTTTATTCTCCGACAGAGATGTTCCAAATAGATTTCATTCAGATTCTGAATGTATTGACATAAATACTTTAGACCCGTAGATACTGATACTATACCATTCGCATTCACTCTTCCATTCAAACCAACACACACTCAATTACTTATGTATTTCCAAGATGAAATGGAAACATTCCAAAATCTGTGCACAAAAAACGCTGTTTCCTTTCGTTGTCAATTCTATGGACTTCCTCTTCAAATAAAAGAAAATTATCAGCTTCTGGAAACAAATTGGACTGTGGCGACGGCACGAATTAACCAAGCTCTTTCTTTCCAGTCAAATACCATCGAAATAAAGCTTTGCATATCTCAAGCAGCGAGGAAAGGAACCTTCGGAAAATGAAAGAAAAGGAGAGATCTGGCACTTCTCTCGTGATTGGCCATGTCATTGGCATCTTTATCAGTAATAATTCCAACGACCTTCCGCTGTGCTAAATACATATTAGTTCAGGTTAATATTGAACAAGGACCGGCTATGCAATGGTAGAAGAGAGCCAAATAGCCTCATCCATCCAGGATGCATATTATTAAAAAGACACTTGAGGAAAATTAGTAGATAGCGGCCAGGCCAGAATCAAGTAGCAAGGCTAGTTCTTAATTTTCAGTAATTATAAAACTCGTTGACTCCAACTGCCGGCCTAGTCCATGGGTCATTCAAAATGAGTAAAGATTAAAGAATGAGAAAGATTCATTTTCAACCCATGGCAAGGATTTTTCTTCTGGGATCATTTGAATTGTTCGTTTAAAATGCTCAAGTAGCTGTGATCAATTCTAAAATAATTCATATTCAAGTGGAGGCTCTTTAAGTAAAGCGATTTCCTCTCTCATTTGATGTTTTTCGTAATTGAATATCTCAAAGAGCATTTCCGTTAATTGAAGTAGAAGGTGCATGGACCCACATACTAAACTCCAATACCAATATCCATTACACTTCATCCCAAAACAATTTCTACTCCAAAGGAAAGAGAAAAAATAATAACATTACTGTACAGGAAATAGCAAACCACCACATCCATATGAGCCTGTGGTGAAGCTTTAAACATGCTTTAAAAATTCCACTGAAAATCAGTGAAATGTAAAGTTGCATTTATAGAGAGAAAAAAACGGCAAGAAAGACAGATTTAGGGAGATTGGCTTGAAGGCAAAGCAAAGTGAAAGGAAGTACCCAACAAACTTTTTTTTTCCTCGCCGGGATGTATAACATAAAAATCCCATAGAAAGCTGAGGAGTAAATAGCATTCAACCAAAATAATATTTCATTCTTCTGCCCCAATCTCCAAGATCCATATTTCAGATTTTTTTTCTAGTTCTTCTGAACACTGAACAATCCTCTTTTTCAAGCAGATAGATCCATTTTCCGCCAATTCATTTTAGCATTGCAGATTCATTCAATGGAATAATGAAATGCGGATGATGAGTGCCACACACCTTCACAAATAACTATTAATAACTAATATAATTAGGGTTACATAATTTCCCTCACATAAAAAAGCCATAATCCATCCATTCGTATCACTAACTGACTAGAAACAAAAATCTACACACTTTTGCCACACTCGTTCCTTCTCCGAACCCAGCAGCATAAATAATAGAAAAAAAATGTGAACCAGATAAGGAGGAGTAGAGGAGAAAAAAAAATACCAGAGAAAACTGTTTTGGCTGACGTTCCTCTCCTGATGATGATGATAATAATAATACTAATAATAATAACGACCCGTGTCATCAAGATAATGGTGTTGAATGAGTAATGTGCAACGGAATGAGGAATAGGTTTCTCTGCAGATTAAATATTTAACCAGTTCCACATTATGCTATGCCTAATGTAAGTTCTCCCCCCTCCCCGTAAGTGTCTTTTCCCTAGACAATAACAATAATAATAATAGTAATAACTTTTGTTTTATGTTCGTCCCATTTCTAGAATCGCTCTTAAATGCAGTTACTTCCATTACATTAATGGATTATCGTTTTTTAAAAGGTATTTAAATGACTGTTATACTAAAGCCAATATGATCACCCTCGTTTATTTTTTCTTTCTTCGTGACACAAGATAACCATAGTTTGAAGAAACTAAAAAAAATGTCGCTGAGGGACTGTAAAAGACTATAATCAGTCGGATTATCAAAGACTAACAGAAAAACAACTCACCGGCAGTAAAATTCTAACAAGAATGATCTAATTTTATTAGCCTAGTTCAGGAGAAAGGATGTAAGTTAAAGTCCACCACGCATTTCCCTTGTCAGTTGGAGAAATTTTTCGTGTGGATATTCACTCATATTGATTCCTACCTACTTGGTATAGAAGTTTTTTTTAAAGGGACAGTTTACAAAGACTGACTAACTGACTTGACTATGAGTAAAGTTTAATGGAGTACTAATTCTCCATGATGAAGTAGTGGATACTTAAGCATACATGTGTATACAGATATATTCCGAGTTCCACGACGGCACAACAACATTCATACATTCTGCCAGCTATTTGGTTTTAAATGTGAACACCCTTGTAATTTGTTAAGTGGTTTTCTATTGAATGGTTGGTGTTGTTGTTTTGTTCATGTGATATAATCATCCCATGTCATACTTTATGTCACAAAATATAGGTGCTTTCCTTTAGTGGAGGAACTCTTTTTAGAGTAGGTATTTTTTATACATACCAAAACGGAACACAGATATACAATGACATAATTCATGTAACTCATATATATCCTCTCGTCAGATTCAGATCCAGGTTCAGGCTCAAGAGTCAAAAGTCTTTTTTTGTCACCCAGCGCAATACTTTTGTTTTGAATATAACTCATTTCACTAGGAACATGAGCTACTACATGTACAGCTCAACACGTTTCCATCTTTTAGTTCTCCGTCAGTACTCGTATATGTTTTTTTTTCAGGAGAAGCAGTATTTGAAGAGGGAAGAAGAATAATGACTGACAACCAAAAAATTGCATATAACGTGTAGAAAACTGTCTGAGAGAAACCAAATAAAAGGATTATGTATAAAAAAGTATTTGGGAGAGTTGTAGATCTCAATATAAAATAGATCTGCAGATGGTGATGGAGAATGTTATCGTTTTCTTTTTTTTTTTTTTTTGGAAGGAAAAATTTGTGTGGATTTATTTGGTTTTTTTTCTTCAGTTTTTTGGATGAAGTTTAGTTGAAGTCTTTTAGGTCTCGATTTTTTTCTTCCTTTTCCTTCTGTTCTGTTTCGTTTTCTGCTCCTTTGATTGGTCTCAACTCTTTCGCCTATTTAGCATGATATGAAGATACATACACGGAACAGAGAGATGTACAATTTTTTGCTTTTTCTTTCCTCTCTCCTTCAACTCATGGCTCGGCTTTCTCATGTTGTTGATGTTGATGATGATGGCGATATATGTTAGAGTTGGGTTTTGAATTGAGCAGTTGGAGTTGGTTGGAGTGGCTCCTATTTCTTGAGCAAACTCCTCCGTCCTGTTGTACTTCAATACATACGGACGCTGGAAGGATGAGATGAGACTCGTCCCCTTATTATTACATATTATTTTTTATTATTATGATTACTACTGGTTTGCAATCCAGTCCAGTGGCCCTGCTCCTCTCGTTTTGTTCTGGATGGAGACGGGAAAACTGCAGACATTTGTGCATGTGGGAGACTCAAAGGCTATTATGTATGGATGGAGTGAGTGGTTTCTTCCTTTCTTTGTCCAAAAACAAAATTAAACCCTACTATTTTACACTGTCCTACAATAATACTACTGACTACCTTTATATTTGGCTGGCTGGCTAAACCAGAGCATATTTTATGATAAACCCATGGATTAATGAAGACAAATTCAAATCGCCGGCGAAGGAAATAACATCAAGTACAAAAATAGGTAATAAGAAGACAGAACAAATATTTAAAAAAAACGCAAATCATTTCTTGGATATAGTTTACTCACTTGGAACACAATAGTCCAGTGCTTTCTTCTCTCGCTAATTTCCAATTTCTTATCCCGACTTCCATTCCATTTTACGCACACACACACACATCATCTTCACCAAGAGGGATTACTTATATCAATCATTCACGTAACTTCCGTGGGGGTGCCGAGAGAGCTTTTGATTTTTCTTCACGGTCTCTCTCAGAATGATATAAAAAAGGATGCACGGTTTTGACCGAATCAGAGCTTAACTCAAGAGCACGGCACGGCTAAAGCAAATTTCCTTTTCGCTTTTGGGATCCACACAATCACACTCATACACACAGCGACAGAGTTGGAAGGAAACTTCACATTTATAAAAACAAAATATCTCTCTGCTTAGTCAAGAGTATAACTGGGAATAATTTTTTTTTTAGCCCTTGACTCTTGACTTTCCTTGGGGAGGATGAGTTGAATCGGATCCCATCACTGTTTGCTTACTTTGTTTTTGTACACACAGTTACTTTTCAAATGGTATAAATCGGATGTGTGTATTTTTTCTTGGGAGAAAAAATAGTTTGTTCCTCTGCAAATAAAAAATCCGTTTTTCTCCTTATAGACACTATGTAGATTGTATTATAACTTCATTGAGTGGAACCATGTAAAAAGTGCACAAGAGAAAGAAACTTGTTCGTATTCTCGAAACAACAGTAGGAACTACTTCAAGAGGAAAAAAAAGATACTGAAGAGAATAATTTTTTTTTCTTTAGAAGATGATGATGATTATGATGATGATAAGATATATTATTGGCAAAGAAGGAATGAATGTATCTTGGGTATCCACGTCTGTAATAATAATATTTTTTCCTTCTTCTTCTTTCTAACGTAATAATGTTTGTTAGTGAGCTTGGGCAGCAGCAGCAGAGCGAGGAGTGCGTTAAACGTTAACTGAACAGCTCAGCTTCTGTTCTGAGACTGAGAGTCTTCAGTGAATGGGGACGATGGACGGACGGGGGATGGGATTGTCTGTGGATGTCGAGTCGACCCAGGCAGGCAAGCAAGCAGGCATAAGGGAAGGGCTTTTACCACAAATCATTTTTACTTGCTTTACTTGCTCTCTCACTTTACTCTCGCTGCTCCTTTGAACACTTTGTAACAGCAGCATGCAGCAGCAGCTAGTCTTTTCCCATGTTCATTTATACAGTTTTTTTTTGTTGCTTTGCTTTGGAGTTTTTTTTTTGTGTGAGTGTGTGTTAAAATTGTGTGCTCTGGCTTCAACCAAACCAAACGCAAACCAACATCATGATGAGATGAGCAACAAGCATCTATATGAGCAACAGTCGAGTTAGCCCGTCGAAAAGAGAGACGAAAAAAGCAAGAGGATCATCATCATCCCAACCAACATCGTATCATTATTATCATCCTTTTTGGTTCGTTCGGAGAAGTGAACAGAATGGAAAATACTTTAACAGAGATTTTACTTCACCCCTACCTACAATATAATACTTTACATTCATTTATAACAGCCACCACTCTGCTAACATCATGTTGATAATCATGATCATCATCATCACCACCACCACCACCATCCTTTAGATCCATACATAAGTTGAAAAAGATATACCTATTCAGTATGATAACTATATATATATATATATGTATACCTATGTACTTATTTTTCAGCATTGCATATCAGAAAACCCTAAATCCTCTCATATCCTCGTGCAAACACCACCAACATTTTAAGAAATTAAGAATACATTCATTCTACTCAACATGAAAATCTTCACGCTTCTTTCCTTTTGAACATGTTTATAGAGAGAGAGACAGAGAAGAGCTAGTAAAGTTGAACGAGAATAAGAGAGAGAGAGAGAAAAAAATACTGCTTATCTGCTCCCTGATTTGACTGTAACAGTCGTGGTCATATAAAAGTACATAGATTTTTTCTCCTTTTTATAATGGGATATATACACATACAACATCCTTATATACTACGAAGGAATATTATAGTGATTGTTGGTGTCGGATAGAGCAAATCCCTACACAATTCACGTAACATTTTAGTCATCATCCTTTTTCCCTCAAACTTATATAACAGCCATTCTTAAATATCATTTTAACCTTTTATATGGCTATAGATTCCCCTCTATCTCTATCTCCCTCTCTTTCATATCATGTTCCTTCTCGTCTTCGCCATCGCATCGTCTTCAATTCACTATTTCATTCGAGAGAAGAAAAAATGAGAGATATAAGAAGGATGAAGTTTCTTCATCTGAGGATGGATGGATGATGCTGGTTTTATGGGATCTGATTTGATGCTCTTTTCGCTTGCTCGAAACTCGAAATGTGAAGAGCACAAAATATAATAATAATATGTATTCATAATATGAAGTAACTTCCTTTTTTCCAATGTGCGTGCATTCATAATAAAAAGTTGTATATAGACTGTAAATGGGATGATGGTAAGGCAAGTTGGAAGAGCGAGCAACAGGAGCATCAGCAACGCAGCAGCAGCGTTGTGCAGAGTTATATTTTTTTTATTATCATTCAATTCAATTCCCTTGCTGCTGCTCCTCTTCAATCTAGTTAGTTAGTTCAATCGTTATATGGCTCTAATCTAATAGTTGTTTATGTTGTTATTGGGGATGGGGATGATATGTATGCTGTTGTTGTCGCTGCTCCTGCTCTTTTTTTATATTCCGACTGCTGATAATAATGATGAGAGGAGAAGAGCGATGATGATGATGATGATGATGGGATGAATCAATCGAATCATTCCTTCAGTCAGTTTTTTACGAGAAGGGAAAAAAGTTCAGTCAGTCAGTAAAATGTATGGATTTAATGTTATATTATGAAGGAGGATAAGATGACGATAAGAAGTTCTTTCATACATAATAATTTTCACTCACCTCTCCTTCTTATACTCATTATTGCTTCCTCTTCTTTTTTCTCTCCTCAGAAGATTGTTTAAAGGATGGGGTTAAATCTAAGCTGATGCACATTCGCGTTTCATTGTCAGTGAAGCCACAACTGTAACAATCATCAAAACAGGGGAAGGACTAAACAATAAGCTAAATATACTGTAGAGAGGGATGAGTAAGAGGCGTAAAGAAATCGAAATCAGCTAGACGTTTACGATTAAGCTCAAAAGTTGGATGGTGCTTACTTGAGAGAAAACACAAAGTGGAGGAAAAAGGGTTCATAGGTATAGGTATGATTCTTGTGCTTTAACTGCAGTTTTATAAATAGGAAACTCAGCGAGGAAGCTAAACCAACATCTTTTTCAGGTTTCAGGGGCTGAGCCTACCTTTTAGGTTGATAATCACTAATAAATATTTTTTAATGAGTGTAACAATGGGATCAATTATAGGAGAGGCTCTTGAGTTCCTCTAAAATCAAGATTCTAATCCGAGACTGCATATTCCTACTAATAAAAATGATTTTAAATTCTAGGCAGCATGCTCAAGTCTTTTACAGATGGATGAGCCAATGAGTGGCTAAATAAAATATTAAAACTGGGAGAAGAAAGAGAACTATTTGTTTGTATATATTTTTTAAACGAAAAAAAAGAGGTTGCTTGGATGATTTTCCCTCTGAAAAATGTTCGCTGTAGTACAAAGAAAATTCTAAATCTAGAAAAGGATTTAGTGCAGAAAGGAAAACCGGGAGTGGAGAGGAGAAATGTTTTTGTTAGGCTTGCGCTTGTTCGGATTTTTTTTACTAGACTTTAAATGTCCGAAAAGTCTGCGAAACTGCAAAAATCTTTCTTCTTGAACCATTTCATTTTTCATGGTTTGAAGGCCAAGGGGATAGATATGAGTTATGGAATAGGTTCTTTAATGTTTTTTAGGTAGTTTCTTCAGGTGAAGAAGCCGTCTATTGTTGTTGGATGAAATATTAAAGTCTAGATGTGCCTTTTTTATAACGGCTTCCTTGCATTCATTCTCATCATATTTCATGAGGCTCCTCATCATCATCATCAACAACAACACCAAGAAGTATCTCATGATCATTCAGAAAACAGAAGCAAGCTCGGACAGGAACCATAATCATATTACTATTGATTAATACTGTACAAGGAACAATTATAATTTTGTACAAGAGTAAATATTAGGAGCAAACGAGTTAAGTTGAATGAGCTGGCTAGTAAGTGATCTGTAACAAAAGTACAGGTAACATCCTCATGAATCTTTGATACGATCTGTCTGAGCTAAAACCTAGTCAATTCCATGTAATGTGTATGCTTTCCTTTAATGTTGAATATCATAACAGTTGAATGTTCTTCGGAATGAAATACCATCGTAAATGAAGTTTTTTCCCCGAGCAAACACAAATTACATAATGGCCTTGTTAGGATCGTAGCTCTAAATTGTAATTAAATGTCTACGGTTATTTTTTTTGCAAAATAGTAATAATAATATTCGTTTAAAAAATCTTTTCCTGCAAAAGGAACAAAAGAGGAAATTTAATTCAGAGCAGTTTTCCCCGAACTCATACCGTCATCATGATCACTCCCCGTAGGTTTATCATTTTCCGGTGTCAAGGTATAAAAAGAAGTTTCAAATGGGGTATGGAACTCCGATCCGAGAGTGAGAATAGAGCACACGGAGGGATTGAATGGAAATGGGAGAGCAGGCAGGCGGGGGAGCAACAGCTTAAACTGCCTGTTGCTCTTCCCTCGCTGAAACCATGCAATGCTTCGGTTTTTTTGAATGGAAGACTCGTTTGGAAAAACCCAGCGCAGGTTTTGTTCGGATGGAGTCGGGAAAACATGTTACAAACTTGGGAAGCGTTTTCCTTTGAGGAGGAGAATCCAATATTTCTCAAATGATGAATGGAAAAAGAAAAGAGAGAGAGAGGAAACTATTTATAAAATGATTCAATCAACTGTCCAATTTTCCCCTACGAAAAAATTTCAATTATCTAAAAGTTTACTTATTGAAATGAGGCTCCTTTAAAGTGAAAATGTCATCAGTCCCAAAAGGAAAACTAATCTCTTCTGAAGTTTTTTTTTGTGAGCATGCATAAATAAATAACTTTAGTGCCTATATTATGATGAAGCCCGTCAGACGTAATTAAAAGGAACTAAAAAGATCTGTTACGGCATTGCAATTCATTTGGATTGATCTTTTAAAAGTTTGAGTCTTGTTTGAGAGAAAAAGTACTCTCCCGTCTTTCATACTATCTTCCTGTTCTGACAATGAGAGATGAATGCAAATGTTGAAAAAAGGAGCATGCCTGCTTGCTTGCTTGCTTGTTGGCTGACTATCCCCCAACCATCTTTCTTCTGGTTTTTCTTGGATGAAATCCTCATCTCCATATAGGATAGAGGGGTGCAGTCCAAGTCGAGTCGTACTTACTTACTTCTTACTCTCTGCCATAGTAATACCAAACCAAGACGACTCTCAAGCGTTTCACTAATAAGTCAACCACTGTGAAAAATTACCAGCAGCACTGGTTTTCCAAGCTCTCTGTATGAGAGTTTGAAGAGCTGAAGATGAGGCTCGAAAAGGAATATATGAATACAATGAATAATACTAGGACTAGGACTGGTCTTAAAGCTCAGCACTTATTTTCCTTCTCTTTCCTACTACACAGAGACGCACAGATGTGAAGTGAGTCGTTTCCTTGAAAGAAAATTCATTATACAATGTATGTATGTGTACCTAATATACTTACTCCTTTGCTTGAGAGAAAAACTGTTAAGATAACTACACGTAGAAGAAAAAAACCAACACACACACACACATCCTCCTTTATATTGATGGGGAACAAGCTTTTCCTTCAAAAGGCTTCCCATTTCTGTGTGTGTAGACTGTAGAGATTATGTGTCTATTCATAAGAAAAAGGATCCTCTACGAGTCCCTCATTTCATCGCATCTTCTTGAGCCAGTCGTTTTATTCCTTTCCCTTAAATGCAGTACCTCCACTCCTTATTACCCAAAAGACTCATCATCATCATCATCTTACTGCACGCATCTTTCTACATCTGAAGAAAACCTTCCACTCTCTCATCCTTTTCAATTTGAACTCACTTGGGCAAAGCAAACTGTTCAAAAAAGCGTTATTATGATTTGAAACATTTTGAACAGGATCATGTTATTTGGGCACCTACACACACACTCACTCGTTTTCTTTTTAAACAGAGATTGCATCCATCTTTTTACCACACAACCAAAGCATTGTACTAGAAAGACTGAAGAGGACCGACCAGTTTTTGAAGGAAACTCTTTGATCATATTCATCCCGTATAGATTTGATGTTGGTTCTTACTTTTTTTTACAATGTATAACATAATATGGTTGTGTGTGTTTGAGCACAGAGAGTTTCTGTTTTAGTGCGTGCACATCCACAAGATGTGCGTGATATAGATATAGGTAAAGTATAGACATATATAAAAAGAAACTAGTAAAAAATATGATATATTTTATAACATAAGATATAGATAGTTCAATGTAAACATTTCTTGGAGTAAGACTTTGTTAAGCAAAAAAAAAGTATTTTCCATTATTGTCTACCCACACACTCCACACGCACAGCTACATCATCTTCAGCCCCATTGTGAGAGTGTGGGGGATGACGTTGAAAATCAGAGATCTCAGCTTCATCCATCCCTACGGATGCGTTCACTTTACACCATCATATTTACCTATACATAGTCATCATCATCATCATCATCACTCACTTTGAAATCGGAAAAAAGTAAAAAAAAAAATTGGCTGATTGTCGTTGTCAAAGGGTATAATCTTCTCTTTGACTGCTTGCTTGAAGAAGGAGAAAAAGTGGGAAAATAAAGCAAGTCAGTCACTTTTTTCCCAGTAGGAGGAGGATGAGGAGGAGGAAGATGGAAATTAAAACTTATCAAATCATGAGTTCTTAGGCTTATGTCTGTCAGTCACTCATTCAATCCCTAATTGAAAAAAAAATCAATCTCATATAATATATATATATAGGTATATATTATTATTTTTTTTTAATTTAAGCCATGTCAGCATCCATATTTATCCTCATCTCTGCTTCCCCAACAAATCGGCATAATGATATGTGTGAGTGGACAAACGAAATCAGTTGTGATGTTTCATGTGCTTTTTCTTCTCTCTCTCTCTCTCTCTCTCTCTCTCTCTCTGCTTTACATTCAGATATCAACAGTTTGTATGTAAATATTGGAGTATAGGTAAATACGATATAAATATACTTTCCACATGGATATATCTCACTAGTATAAATAATATATTATGAATGATGAGAGGTCGATTGTGAGCGTGTTGCTCGGCTGGCGAAACCAAATAGGAAAGGACAAGAAGTGGAAGAGGAGAGCGAGAGAAAAAAAATGAATAAAAACCTGATTACGTTCACTCACTCACTTATGGTTTCTTTTAACGGACGAATCATGAAAATGTACAACTGTTTTTATTCAAACTATGTATGTGTGTAGGCAGAAGGTAGGTAGGTAAAAAAAATCCCTGCTGCATTCACACCAGCACATTATTATTCAGATTAAACATCACATTGATAAAAAAAAATCACACACTAGTGCAGTGAGTGAGTGAGTGAAAGACAGAAAGTAAAGGACACATTATGTGTAGTGCATATTATATTTATGCCTACGTGAAATGTATAAAATCAGTAGGAAAACACATTCATCTCTGATTTTGGAACGAGAGAGAGAGGAGATTAAAGGAGAGCAGTTTCCCTTACTATATTTATCCTTTTCCTTATCAGCATGTCTAAATCCTACATAAAACAATGGAGGAGGAGGTGGCTCACAAATAATAACAATGTCATTTAGCCCAGCTTCACTAATAAGATATTTTAACCGGTTCACTAGACTCATGGTACAAGAGCCAATAATGACGACGATGATGATGATGACCAGACAATGGCCGATCTTTTTTAAGGAGGAAAGTTGGATTTGATTTTCTAGGAATGAGCCTGAGCGAAACCACTCACCTTTCTCCTTTCTCAATGGAACATGGATGCTTCCCTTCCCCTGTCCATCTGTTACAGGTTTGAAAGGAAATGGGATGGTGTTTGTTCTCTCGGTAAAATGTTGATGATGATCTTCATCATCATCATCAACAACAACCTCCTCATGATCATCATGAGATGATGTTGATTGATGAAACATTTTTCTCTCTAGTATGCAAGCTTCATTCATAAAACGCAATCAGCATCACACATACATTATTATGAACTCTGCTCATCTTCATCCTTTCTCATTCCCCTTTTTCTC
Source organism: Lepidocyrtus violaceus (assembly GCA_034696905.1). Classification (NCBI taxonomy): domain Eukaryota; kingdom Metazoa; phylum Arthropoda; class Collembola; order Entomobryomorpha; family Entomobryidae; genus Lepidocyrtus; species Lepidocyrtus violaceus. Next base: position 1,359 of record JAQGAI010001448.1, on the reverse strand, counting down.
TCTCTCTCTGGTTGGGGATTTGTACCTCAGCTTAAGGTACCTAATCCGTACAGCCACACATCCTTTATGGATCTCTCATCTCTTATTTCAAACTCGGTACACTACTCTCAACATATATTTTTTCAAGGTGTGCATCAGAGATTAATCTTTATCACGTTTTATATATTGTATATACCTATATATAAAAGTTCTCAACTCAACCAAGTTATGTATGAGTTCCTAGCCAGTTGTTGCGGCCACTGATACTCATTTCTTTTTATGAACTTTTTATTACCATCAGCGCAACCAGACCGTCATCCTGATCCTGATGATGAGCATCAGTTCATTCTACATTACATCTCCCCCAGTCTTTTTTTCAACATTTCCCCCCTGTTCTAGGAGAAATAGCACCTCTCTGAAAACACTGTTTACTATTAGACTAAACAGGCGAGGCAATGATTTCTTCTGGGTAAAAAGGTATTCTTCTTATTCCTTTATTTCCCTTTCCCGTCATAAGTGTACACACACATAAAATATCATTATGAGATGCGTAGCGTACCGCGACGAAAAAAGATATTATGGTGGTGTGGTGGTGGGTTGCTCAAACCAATCCCTTAATTACTTATCAACGGTATCATCTCCCCACCATACCAACCAATGTCATTTCCCCTCGCTCCTGCATTTCACCGGATTAATAAAACTGTCAAAAAAACAAACATCCCCAAACGGCGTTTGACTTGAGTGAAATAAAAGAGGTGGTGGGGGTAAGCGGAGGAAACGAGAGGCATAAACAGTCCGCGCATTGGACTCGTCATTCATGAGTTTTCTCTCAAAAAAAAAAAATCTTGTGAATTGCGCAGATACCCAGACATATCCAACGCCATACGTTTCATAACATTTGTTCCATTTTGCACAAGCTACCATGCCTTCTCTTCTGACGTTAAAAAACGGTAAGAGATTTTTCGGAATCCAAAAAAAACAGGCTGAAAAATTACATATTTATTCCGATTATTCCGAATGAAATCCAATGCTCATTCGCAGTCAGTCAGTATCCTGTAGACTGTACTCTTGTTTTTACAAGGCTTGCTCCTGTTGCTTGACTTCATCTGTGAAAAACTACATAACTTTGCAGAGAAACCAGGCAGGAGGAGAAGCAACCAAGCAAGGAGAAACAAGAATGAGAAAACCAGCTTTAGGTATTATAAGCTCTCTCCATCCATCCGTTTTCTTCTGTAGTTTTCATCAGACTCTCAGTTATTTAATGAGTACATTTTAGCCACTCTTTGTTTTCAATGTAGGCATCATATATTCTGTATTTTCGGATTGCCTTAAAAGCCCACAAAATATATTAATGAAAAAAAATACAAGGTAGATTACATT
>JAQGAI010001447.1:0-14715 GCA_034696905.1 Lepidocyrtus violaceus | reverse complement strand
AAAATTGGTTTGGTGATAATGTGACCGGCCTGTACTTTAGGTTTTACGGTCCATAAATTCCCCTGTAGAGAAGCCTCATCCATAATAAACTTTTCTTTGTAATCCATTCATTTTTCTCGTTTTTCTCTCCCTTTGTTGTTTAGTCGAAGGATGGGAGTGATTCGGAAGAGGAGCTGACACTCTCCAGCATCGCTGGGATATTCTACATCCTGATCATCGGACTCATTGTGGGCCTTGTCGTGTCCCTTCTGGAATTTTGGCACAACTCCAAGAAGCAGGCGGAAAAGTCCAAGGCAAGTCTCTCATTCAGCCTCACTCCCCTTGCACCCCCCAAAAAAATAAATAGTATTTACTTGATATTTTCCTCCATCCAGTTACTATTTCTCCGAGTCCCCATCATAAAATATCATTTTACAGAGTACACAAGACATGGCTCTCCTCCTTTCCCTCAGTCAGAATGAATAGGCTCGTTAAGGGCTCCAAGAATGAGGCATGGAGTGCAAAGGAAAGGAGGAGAGAAAAATCTCGAGTGCGTTCCCCCTATCGCATGTCGAAATCCTCATATTTCACTTGAAAGTAGAAGAAAAGGTTGAAACAGAAATTTTATTTTTTATTCCCCGGATATTTCTCAAGTATTCTCACAATGCCCCATTTTTCTCATATTTTTCTCTCTACTTTCACCAGGAGAACACTTCTACTTTGTTTTTACTTTCACTTCCAACTTGCTCCCATTTCATGTCTCTTTTTTACAGCATTTTTATTTTTATGGACCTTTCTCGTTTCTCTCATTAAAAGCTTCCCTTTTATTTCCCTCTGTTCCATATTTAGCTAAACTTGCTCTAATGATAATGTAATCCCATTTGGTGTACATTTTTGCTTTCTCCTCCTCCTCCTCCTATGCTTTTGTTTCTGATGTTTATGTTTATGGGAGGGAAATTATGATTATCTTCAGCCATATTCTACTAGTTTATGCAGACAGGAATGGACTGGATGTTGCTGTTTGCTAATTCAAATGATGCTAACGTCCCTTTTTATTTGCAGCTCAGCCTGGCAGAGGCAATGAAGATGAAAGCTCGGAGCGCCATTACGACAAGTGACTCTGGAATTAATACGAACATCACGATGAACTCGCGGGATGTCTCCCAAAACTAGAGACAAGCAAAAGAATCCTCATCATCATCACTTTTACGCTGAAGCACTCGGGAAAAAAGGATGCGAATTAGTGAATCAAATTTCATTATTTAACTTTCAACTCCATTTTGAGTCCTCATCTTTTATAGGCTTATCATCGCAATTGTAAGCGTAGCATTAGATAAGGAGGGATAGATAGACAGACATAGCGAAAGTCTCTACTTTTCGAGGCAGCCTCGCAGTGGGATCTAGGGTAAAGCCAACACAAAAAAATTCCAGCTCCTTACAAAAAAAGGATGAGAGGAATGAGGGTAAATGAATGAGAAAAATGGGAGGGGAAAGTGAGCAGCATTCTCTGGACAAAATGAAATGAAAATTTTTGCATTTTTCCCTCTTGTTGAGTGAGGACAAGTCCCAGTTCTGCTCTGCCACAATAAAAGAGGGATAAAGGAAAGCTTCTCCTTTTTTTCTGTGGCAGAATTGAATTGAGTTGAATTTAGGATTGGCTTGGCTTAAGGCTCCGCTTTTGGTGGGGAAAATAAATGGAGACTCCTTCCCATTCTCTTCCTTTCTCAGGGACTTTTGCTAGGAGGAAGCTTAATACCCCTTTTATTCCATTCCACTGAAAGATCCTTTTTGGGCTGCTCCTTTAGAAAATTGTCGTCCTGCCTTGTTCTCTCTCCTCAACTGTAAAACTGCTAAATACTCAGATGGCTAGAGTTAGAGTTCAGAAGGGAAAGGGAAATATCTCATCTCGATCTTTAAGCAACCAACGGAGCACTACGCATTATCATCAGCAGCATCCTTCATGAAACCCTTTTTTCCATTCAGATGACTCAACAAGAGTGAAAGGCATTAAATGTGCTTTCTCTTTCTCTCCCATCCCAACCAACAAGAACTAGTTAAAGAGGCAACAAAGTTGTGTCATGTGTTGGCTATGCTGCATGAACAGAGGCAAGGGAACCCCAGTGCTTTCAGCCAGGGAACCTCTCTCTGGGGAACGTGCCACGGCAAATTCCCAGCTTGAACATTTTCTTACGCAATAAAGCAGCATTTAGTCAACAAGAGAATGCAGAGCATAACAGGAGCCAGAGTGAATGCAAGTGAGAGTGAGTCTTGAGCATTTTCATTCCAGCCCATAATAATAATAATGAAGTGAAAGAGCCTTGCAAAAATAAAGAGCACTAGTCATCATCATCATCAACATCAACATGTTCATGTCAGCTTTCCCCAACAACAACTTGCTTTCTATTAGGCAGTCAGAGTAAAGATTACATAACGCACGGCTACACCCACCAACAACCACCACCTCCACTACTCCATCCAACCAACAACAATTCATTTCTTAGCCATCCCAATCTCCTAAATGAGCTAGTTTAGTCGCCAGCTGGATTGGGCTTGGATTTTGGGTGGAACAAGAGAGAGAAAGGAGAATAGTCTACTCAGGCTTATCTCGAGTGCGGGATTTTTATAAAAATGGCACGAGAAAAAACAACACTTTTTTTATTCCCCCTTTCTTTTTTGAACGAGGCCATTGAGGAATAGGATGGGGATGGCTGTTGTCTAGTCTTTAAAATCCATTAGCCACCACTTGAAGCCCATCGCTGGAGCTCCATTCTTCTGAACAACCACCTTTTCCCACTCGTAATTAACTACGCCAAAATAGGAAGGGAAGCCATAAGCCAAGCCACCATCCCGATGATGATGATGATGAGAAGAGAAAGTAAATTCATTCATCATCCCATCACCTCCCCCTCTTACAAGCAAGTCAAGCTAGGTACAGAGCGCAGTTAAATAAAAACTTTTTTCTTTTTTATTTACGGAGGAAGGAGAAAGTGGTGTTGAGTAGAGGAGAGGCTCAAAACAGCTCACAGCTAATCCAAACAAGTAGTTTAGGAGTTGCAGCCCCAAAAGAGAAAGTGTTGTTGTGTTGTTGTGTAGTCCACTCCATATCAATAATCCGCCAAACATAACTTTTTACCAGTTTATGATACTTGGTAATAGCCTAACCTAACTATTTAGCTGTTTATCGCTAAGCCAGCCCCGACTTAAAAGTCTATTTGAAACAGGACGTGATTCTGACACTTTTCCTTGAGATGAGGGAAAGTGTTGTTGTAAGGTCTAATGTACAGCTCATTTCACAATGATCCACTTCCTCCATTTCCTCTTTCAGTAGGATCAGGGGAGCGGGAGCACAATAAACTTTCTCTGCTAAGTAAGGTAACTGGTTGGAAGAAGTAGGAACCAACCAGTGCTTTCCTTTAGCCTCCCATTAACAAGTATTGTTGTGAGTCGAAAGAAAGTGGAGTCCAGCTTTCTTTCCCCTTCTTCCCAAAAAGGATTTCTCTTCATCTGCTGCTACAGCTACAACTTTGGCGATAAAATAATGAACAAGTTAGGCTGGGAGAGGAAGTGGCTCCCACTCACGTATATGCAATGGGAGGAAGAAAGTCCGGAAGAAAATTTCAGCAAATTATTGCTCCATCCAAGCAAGAGAGGAAGTGGGACTTGGAGGAGTGGATTGAGTGGGAAATGTACGACTTGGCTTAAGGTGATCACGTGTTGTGGCCAATTAAATTTCAGTACTCACTCAGGATTAAGTTTAACTTTTACTTACAAATACCTAGATGGCACTATTAAAAGCCGGAAATGACTGGCTGGGGCAAACTGAGTCGTTCATAAAGTTAACTAAACTATAGTCATCGTTATTTAAATATTGTATACGGCAAGGTTTACAAAACTAGTTAGAAAAAGCTACACCAGCTGAACATTTCCCCAAACTAATTACCTAATAAAAAAATAGTTGTAATAATGCTAATAATAATGTTCTGTGTTTCCGGTTAGCAATTTTATTGTGAGAATAAAAGTGTACAAAGGTTTGAAAGAGTGGAGAAATGCTTTGGAATGTCATACTTTATTTTGCATATATTTACATTTGCATCCCTGTTCAGTTTGGATCCCAATTTGTTCCCTCTCTTGAGCTGCATATTATTTGGGATCAGTTTATCCATACTCCAGATTCATTATTCATTCTGCTGAGCTTCATCATGGCATGGCATCCCACTTTATTTACACCGAACCAACTACGGCAATCAAGTAAAGCTCGTTTTTATATCCTTCCATTCATAATTCTTCCTATTTATATTCAGATCGACTGCAGCCTTGTTTTTCCGTAGGACATGAGCGCACTTTATAAACGAGTTAGGGATAATCGTGGGCTCACTTTATCATAATCATTATTTATTCTCCATGCAACTTGCCATTTTCCCTAGACTGTCCTCTGTGTGCCGTGATCGCGTCTCTCTCTACTTGTCATATTAACCAATTTCCCGTATCATCTGTAAACAAACAAAGGAAAAATATGCACAGCTAAGCTAGGCTGCCTTGGCGTTGCCGAGCTTTCACTTTCACTAAAGCCATCTTCGCTATCTTCCATACCATCTTTCACCACTAGGAACAGCCGGGCACCACATTCGCGGCCGGCCACCGCGACAAAACACTGCTGCAAAAATTAAGGAATATGAAAGCGGGCGGATCGGATATGACGACGCTTACCCACACGTACACTTTTGTGAGGCGAGGGGACCGGCTCCCTAAAAGAATAACAAATGGGTAAACCGGTCACATCCAGATCTCAATATGCAGCGGAAAATATGGTCAGGTTAAACTTCAACTAGTGGGGAATTTCAAAGAATTGCACTGCAAAATGTTACACAAAAATGTTCAATACAAACTAAAGTGAACTCGATTCCGGCCGGACAGACAAATTTTGCTAGCCACCGTTTAACTCCATGATAATAAAACAATAGCAAGTGAAAGCAAGGCATCCCTTGCCCAAAATGTATTCATGGTGGTCTCCTATGCTCATATCATGAAGTTTGTCCACCATCAGCCAGCCTCCCAGCACCCTCCTCCTTTCCTGAAGTAAAACAACAAGAACAACAACATAAATTGTTCACATTTGCTCATCCTGCTATTGCTATTCCAGCTCTGGTGGTGGTGCATGGTGGTCTGCTCTACTCTGCTCCAGTGAATAATCCCGCACTCGATCCCTGTGATAGTGCTCCTACTGCCGCTGATGATGCTTCAGCCGAGATTTCCTCCTTTCCTCCATCACGGCTTCCGATCTGCGGTTTTTGTTTCGTGTTTGGCTTGCTTAGCCCACTACATCCCGGCATGGCACAGTTTCCTGTGCAACTTTGGCTAGGATGCGAGAATGCGAGTAAAGGATGATACGATAACAACAACAAACTTCCCCCGACTCTACCCCAAAATAGCCTGGTTGTTTGGAGAAAGCAAAAAATTAATGGGATGGCTTGCTCCGCACTCCCTCCCTCAAAGGATAATGATAGTGGAGGAAAAAGTGATCGTAAGCTTTGGGGAAAAGCTCTAAAATCCTGAATGATATGATGCAACCATTATTTTTCCCATTTTCGGTTACCGCCACGGCCACCGCTACCACGAAAATCACTTTCTGTCGGTTTCCCCTCACTCAAAAAACATTGAGCTTTTGTGATTAGCAGTGACTTCGCCGCTACCTGTGCCAGCTTGGTCATATGCAAATTGCCAGTCTACGGATTATGGCTTTATCGTAAGGCCATTGTCATTCTACTCAATTTTTGCATGTTCAGATTTTGCTCGCAATAATCCGTTACATCCTTCCCATAAAAGAAAATAACTTGCTTCCCAGAACAGAATACAACAGGGCAATTTGTTCCAGGTTTTGACTTTGGCTAGGACAACTCATAACATAACCGTAACCAATTTACTTTTCACTTTCACTACTTCCCCATCTCATTTTTAGAGAAAAGTCATTCAAAAATCCAAAAAGGCAATTAATTTTTTGTTCCAAGCCCAACCGTAACAAGTATAGAAGTAGTTAATTCCCAGCGTGGAGTCCTCAATTCTCGATGCATCTTCTTTTTTTTAGTGATTACGAATATTTTTGAGCTACAATGAAAGGCGCAACGGCAATTTGTTTCAATTGGAAAGTGAACGTAGCTCCAATAACTCAGCCAGTTCCATCTGGATCATCATTGGCATTGTTATAAAGTAGCTCCAGCCTCCAGCTTCCCATCCCAGACTTTCTTTTGTGAACAGGGCCATTTCCCTTGATCATCCATATCCATTCTCCATTCCCCCTTTCTTCCCTTCATTTTTCTCCTTCCTCCTCATTTCATTTTCCCATTTTCCCCATTCACCATTATTCACCGTTCACCTTGCTACTCCGGGGGGGGGGGATGATGATGGAAGGAAAGGAGAAATGGGCTTCCATCCTCGGATTTTGATGTGAGATTATCAGCGTTGTTTTGGTTTATTATGCTCGTGTTGGCTTCATCATCCCTCCATATCCTCCATTCCCTCCAGATGCAGATATCCAGATTCTGTATCCTTGTGTAGCGTCGCCCTGAGCCTCAAACTAATAAACAATATATCCACGCATCCTTTGAACAAACTCAATAGGGGAAAGTGTCAATACAATTTCTATTTTTTTTTCTCTCAACGAGTGGCGAAGAAAAATTGAGTCTTCCCGAAAGTCGCTCTCATCCTCTCATCCTGGATAACAAAGTTGCGATCTGGAAAAAAATCCGTAATTCCGTCCTCCATTCCATTTTAGCTTTTCTGGGAAGTGGGAGCGGAGTAGACAGCCATCTGTATTGTCCTTCGTGTTTGGTGATGATAAAACCGTAATGAAATGGAAAATGTGACTTTGCTGGCCCTGCTCATGTTCAACCCAATCCAATGTACTCTGATGAGCATGTCATACTCGGCGTGTGGGAGAGTTCCATTTCCCCTCTGAAAAGGAAAATGGGACAGGAAGCAAGTCATGATTAGATTCTCTTTTTCTCTCTCCCTCCTGGAAAAAAATGGAGAAAGAGAGAGGGAGTGGAGAAAAGATGATGAGAAAAATGAGTAAAAGAGGAAGGAGCCACCACCACCACATCCAGCTCCAGCTCCCTTCTTCAAAAATGAGTATGACAAGTCAGGAGAAAGTTGCGAAAATCCGTTTTTACGGACGAGCTCTCCTCCCAAGTGAAAGGTGAGAAGTGGGAAAAGCCACACGGTCCAACAGTAACAAAGAAAAGGGGCTCCTTCTCATCAAATACAAAGAAAGAACCGAATCCAAACCCGGAATAAAAAACGAAGAGAAAGCCAAAGAGGATGAGGCATGAATGAATGGAGAAAGCAAAGAGAAAAGTGTGTACATACCAGGGTAACAGCAATAGCAGCAGCAGCATCCAAGCGGAAGTCTTTTTTACACCGGGCAAGGAGTGAAAGTGAAGGAGGGAAGAGGAGAAGCCAACATTCCTTTCTGTGGGAGAAGGGACAAAGAGGATGTTGATGTTGAGGATGATGATCATCACCATCTTCATCGTCATCGCCAGCCTCAGGATCGCATCCTCAACAATATTTTGAGAGAACAAGCAACAGTATAAAAGCTGGGCTAAGTCAAGACAAATATAAATATGTACACAGTGTAGTTTAGGGATAGGGATGATGCATAGCGGACTGTAAAGCCAAAACCCCGAGTAAAAAGGCTGTAACTAGATTTTCCTTTTGAAAAAGGGATCGATGGAAGAGATCCTTCTTCTGCACTGAACACAGGAGGCTGATGAATATAAAAGAGAGAAAGAGAGAGAGAATGTACAAAAAGTAGACAAGAAAGAGAGAGAGACACAAGCTTACTTACACCAAAGACATAGCCAGGGAGCCACTGAACTGAAATGAAATGAAAAGGAGAGGAGAAAGCAATGCCATGCCAAAGTCTACTCAAGAATCTGATACAAAAATGTGGCAGGATGATATAATGGCACACATCTAGCAAAGCTGATGCTATGCTCCACGCTATATCTTGGATTCCAACAGAAAGTAACATTTTTTACGCTCCCTTCCCCTCCAAACATAATATGACACTCACTCACGTAGCGAGTGAGTGAGTGAAAGAGGGAAGAAGAAGAAGATGATGATGAGATGAGCTACGTTCCATGTGTGTTTACTCTTGTGCCAGTTTCATTCCCCCTCATGGGGTCCACCACCACCACCAGTCCATCCAAACATGAGCCAAAGTCCAAATAAAAAAGTTTCATTTTTTCCAGCATTTTTCTTCTTTTTCTTCCACCATGAATGAAATCAGAAAATAAAGCTTAGCGTTAGTTTGCTCTGGTTCTGGTTGGGAGGAAAGTGAGTGGCTATTATTATCCTTCATCTGTGCTTTCCCTTCCACCGTTGGAGGAATCTAAAAAAAGTCAGAATGAGGACGGGGGAGAGATGGACATGAGCTGGAAGAGAAAATATATTGCTTTGAGCTGCTATCATACTTCTCATCATTCTGATATGATCATTGGAGGAATGATGGGATGGGAGTGCGACTGCTGCTGGCTGGGAGGCTAATAGCATCTGCTCCCCTCCACTTTCCAGGGGAAGCACGTGCACTCCAAGCCGTTTACATCATGTGCAGCCAGATATGTGCCTCTTGGAACAACAAATGTGTAGTGGCTTTGCCTTGGCTCCTCTCCCCACTTTCTCCGCTGTTGCGGAAAGGTAAAAGTAAAATGTTTTTAGAGAGTGTGGTCGGGTCTGAAAGCATGAGCTATTTCCCTTTTACTTTGGATATTCGTTAGCCAGCCAATAAAATAATTCCATCACAATTCGCAAGCCATGTTGATCATTGAGCAAAAGGATGTCAGAGAGGCAAGGGAGCGTGAAATTCCTTGTGATGTTCCATCTGATCTAACCAACCATTTCCATCTCCCTCCCATCCATACTCACTTGCACGGACTAGTGTGGATGCGGAGGAGGGAGGAAGACAAAAGGATGGCTTTATCTATATGCATTCCTATTTGGAAATAACAACATTTTTCCCCATGAATAAATAAAAAGCTCCGCTCATTTCGGAAATTTCCCCCTTTTCTAGGCCGCCAATAAATAATCAGCAATAAGAAACAAGGGAGAAAGTAATGCATCCCATCATCAACCTTCAGCACTTGCTTACCATATCACGATACAGAAGGCCCTAAAAATGGCAATGTTTTATTTTTGCAATATCCACTCAAGGCAACGGAGAAAGTTCAATATCAATCAAGAGGGAGACACAGAAAAACAGTGCGCTTTGATTTGGTCTGGTTTAGCTTGGACATGCTTTTTGGCTGGTATCTTATAAACTAACTATTCCACTCATCTCTTTCTCCGAGAGAATGTATGACTGGATAAGTATATTATGCATCAAAGATTGATGAATGAATCGGGCCGACCAACACACATTTACTTTCCGAGCAAAACCGTTTATCCAACTTTGATACAAACTTTTGTTGTGTTGTTTGCAAAACTTGTTTGTTATTGGAAGAGCAAGTCAATATTTTATATTTTACACCAATTTCTATAATGTACATATTTCGAGGCGAGAGATAGAAAAATCTGGACTTTTTTTGCTTAACCCAGTCAGTAGCTAAAGTGAAAGCAAAGTGAAAGCCAATGCAATAAAGAAAAAGTGAATAGGGGCATGTGAGATTGAGAATGCGCTTCATTTTCTCCTTGGATGGGAAGTGAGGGAGGGTTAATATGAGCCTGAGCTTTATCAACATTTTCCCATCCAAATTCTTGGATGAAACCTCTAAATTTCCACAACACGGGTAACAGTGACGGTGCCTCTGCTTGTTTGTTAAGTTAAGAATGCCCAAGATTCCTTCACATTCCACAGAACATCCGGACGTGTTAGCAAATTCAAACAGCCTCCAAGTTTAAGTTTATGGTGAAGTACCGTTACTTATTAAAAACATCTAAAGTATGAAGTTTCTGGGTTGATTTTGGCTCAAGTATCGCTTTGGAGGTCGGAGGATGAGTTAGGAAGGAGTGCTGTTCAGGAAAATGCCCGAGTCTCTGAATTAGGGTTTGGAATTGGAACTTGAGAGGGGTTAGGCTAATGAAGCTTCGCTATCATCATCTTCCTCTTTCATTCCCTCCAATTTGTTGCTTCCCACCTTTTCACTTGTCTTAACTTCTATTCCGGGCATTTGAGGTGCTATCCAAAAACGACTAGCGAAAAAAAACTAGCCTCAACAATTCCAGTTTTAGCCGGTAGTGCTTCGGGCTAGTAACCAAAAATTTGCATATTAACTAAACATTTTAAACAGTTAGTTTTGGGCTTGATCTCTCCTGCACATGTCCAAAAGAGACTTTAACTATCTATAACTGCTCGGCAATGCAAGCAAGGATTTGCCGTCCGATAGAGCGAAAAGCTCTGCCAACTGATCTGCCAAGGGATAATAATTAACATAACATAACATAACAAATTTCAGGATGATACGGAAGTTGATACTGATATGAACTTTTGCGATTCTATAAAACATTACAATAGTCCCACCTCCACATGTTGCGCTTTTAAGAGGTATTCACCTCCGAAAGTCAACTTGTATACTGATACGGAGTTGAAGAGTTGTACGGAAAGAGACGACATAAAGGCCGCCGATAAGCTAATCGAAAAAACAGTTAAGATTAGTTCATGCTATACCTTGATTGTTATAATTAGCATTTTACAAAACTATTTAGGTAGCAGTTTTACAATTAATATTTTTTCTCTTCCATGCAGTGGCTGATGTACAAATGCCTTGTGGAGCACCACCTGAAAGACAAGGAATTAAGCCTCGAGTCGTTCACAGATTTTATGCTTCAGCGATTTGACTCCAACACTAAGATAAAGGAAGACATCAAAAAGAAAGTAACTGAAATTAAGGTCCTGTTGGATAAGAGGAAGAAGAAAATGGAAGCTGAAAACCTTGAAAAGGCCAAGAATAAAAGCAAGCGCAGTTTGAGGGTAAAGCGAGACGGAGAAGATGATGCTCCAGACAATACTGCACAGGATTCAGATGCTAATTCAGCGGATGGGTCTTCTGCAGACGATAATTCGGGAGGTACTGATGCTCCCAACTCCGAGGATGGAAACGATGATAGTAAAAAGGATAGTAGTAATGAATCTCCTGATGGAGATAGTACTAATGCCCCTCCAGAAGGAGGCGAAAACGGGGACGGAGGTAACGCTGAGCCTCCTTCAGAAGAAGGTGGATCAAAGGATGAGACTCCATCGGAAGGTGAAAACGGGGACGGAGGTAGCGCAGAGCCTCCTTCTGATGGAGGTGGATCGGACGGCGACCCTCCTTCAGAAGGTGAGGGTGCTGGTGCAACTGATCCCCCAGCCGAGGAAGGTAAAGATACTGGGAATCCGCCAACTGGAGGTGGTGGTGGAGCAGGAGGTAAAAATAATTATGCTGATTATACCGAGCAGCAGAGATAATTATGCTGATCAAAATCTAGAATAGGATTAAAAATAAGCGTAAGAATATATTTTAGATTTTAAGTGTCATACTGTGGTTATTAGATACGTCTCAGGACCTATGGAGGAATCAACCGAAAGTGGTGTATACAGTATACGACTACGTTTCTGCATTTGAGTACTACGATAGCTTCAAAATGCTAATTCCCGATACTTTGAACGGTATCTTTGAAATATGGGATGCTTACTTTGTCGCTGAGTTTGAAGTACCCAATTATCCAACAAACCTTCATAACCCTTAAATTACTAGCACATCAAATGTTAATGTTCGTCTAAAATCTTGATATTTTCGACAGGTATGCCAAAGTTTATCCGGTACAAAAGAGAATGATATTAAGTCGGTACGCATTTCACTTCAACATTTTCCCTTCCTGCTACAATTCCGCTTTGTTTATAACATCCCTGTAGTAAATATATCATCTTATCATTTAATGATACAGTTCGGTGCGGACCGCTGTTTCAGTTGGATTCAACAATCAGCTCGAGCAGGAGACTGTTGTGGAGCTGCCCCCATCCCTGTTCCACTACTGTATGAGCAAGTGATTGATCGGGAATTCATTCAAAATTACACTTCCCAAAAGCTCTTTACTATTACCGGAACGTACACTTATACGAACTTGAGCTACAGCGCCAATATAGAACGGGTTAAAAATACACTCTAGCAAACTGATAATGTTATCCAATTTCCTCCTTATTGATTACATCTATTCTTATTTCTACGTTAATATTACAGTGTCACAGATATGTAAGCTCCCTCCTTCAAAAGCAAACCGATTTGGATGACCTGAAAAAAGGAATAGAAAATTATATCATAAGTAACTCAACGGAAGGACCTGACTATTGGGCAATTGCTTTAAAACTCATGCCAAAATACTATCCTGAAGCAATGAAAGAGGAAATCAAGCAAATAGTTTTAGCTCAACATTTAAAACCCAAACGGAAACTAACCGAAGAAGAGAAAAACCTTCCGAATCAAACACCCGAACCCGACGTTTGGGTATTTGATATTGATACCGACACGTCTGGGGATATCGACAAAATTTCTAATCTCCAATCTCCAATTGAACACTGGGCTGTTGTGAATGGTAAAAAATTAACTTTTTTCATTACATTTTCATAATCTTCTCCAGACCACAAACAAGCAAAAAAGGATGAAATCTATCAGAAAATTAATGGATGGATCGATGGATGAGTCATTCAATTAGCAATTAGAATGCATTTTTTCTATCATTATATAGCCAGTCCCTAAAATAGCAAAGTAAAAAAGTTTTCATGGAGGAAAAAATCCATCCATCCAATCCCAAAAATGCATTTGATTGTCCAATTTTCATTCTTCTTTTTTTGTGCAAACCCGCAGAATGGGAAGAAGTTGATGTGGACAAAACACGGTATCTGATGTGGACGTGCGATGCATACAGGATGATTTCTCAAAGAATCAAATATTTCGATCCATTACCAGTAAGTCGGTGTTTCAATTCAATTATCTTTCTAATATTGATACAGCACTGAAGATGACAAAGGCTACAAGCCATTTTCTTGGCATTATTAGTGCTAAAAAAAAGAGTTTTTGCGTTGTTGTGTAAGAATGATTCATGACGAAAAAAAATTATTGATCACTCCACCTGACCTTGGAAACTCAATACCTGGCTAATGACAATTTATTTGTTTATGATTTTTTTCTCCTCAAATTTTTTTCTTCTAGTATTGCTACTAGGCTTAATGAAACTGCGGCTTCCACACTACATATTACTACAACTACTACTACAATAGGCACGACATAAAAATATTTCCAATTATTCTTTTCGGAGATGATCAAGATGTGAAAAGGCAGTCCATAAATCATCCATCGACCCTCTTCCTACTCCTACTGGAAAATGAAAATGAGACAAGAAGGAAAAAAATAAGGAGCAGCTACAGCACTTATTATTGCAACAATACTTAAATATATTTCATGTACCTTTTCCACTATAATTGGTTATCATTTCAATTTACAAAAATTACTTTGCGTGAAGAAATATCTTTCCAAACAAACCTACTTTTTGCACCTATGTAAGTACAGATATGTTCCTCGTCATCATTATTTTTGATTGTTTCATAATCATAAAAGAGGAAAAAATGTGGCTTCCAAATAACCAATTAACTGAAAAGAGCCTTTGCTGAATTGGAAATGAATGTACAATGCCTAAATTATCTTTCATTACTAACAATACAATCTGTATCTTTTCTACTACAACTGCAAGTTCAGTCCTTGTATGTGCTTTACTCATGTATGGATTGTGGACACATTGTTGTGGTCTATGGAACAGAAATACAAATAAAAGAACATTTATTTCCGTAGTCCAGTCCGTCACTCTTTTAATGACGTGCAAAACATGAAATCACCCAAATATGGGGAATCATACATACAATACAATTCCATTCCAGAACGATTTCACTCTTGTTGATTGATGCTTTTTTATGGTGTGGTAGGTAAGTAAGTAGGTAGTGCTTCTTGACTGCATATAAATTAAGTGTGGTAGTAGTTAGCTGAGAGTATGATTTAACAATGTCTAGGGACAGAAGATAACAATCAAATGATGACAAAGATTAAAGATAGTATTCCAGAGCTAGGATGCTAACGAGGTAGAGGTACAACATGATGTAGTACGCACAAAGCAGATTCCAGTTATTTGATAAAACTCATTCCAGAGTCTAGTTGATTTATTTTTGCTTGGAAATATGCATAGTAATTCTTTAGAAAACAATAGATCGTTTATCTTGGTGATTGACTAATGGTGTATTGCCTTACTTGTACCTATCACGAACTCGGCAGTGACATGGACAACAAATAAAAGGAAATTCTGCAGGTGTTACTACATGCTAAATTATGTAAAGTTCCGTAATTGTAATTCAACCTAAAGAGAAGGGGCAAGGTTAGCAAACAACCCGTATCACCTTAAATGCCTACTAATTTCCAAATTCTCCGTTCCTGCGCAAAACATAGTAGCGTGTATTCCAAGTAGACTGTCAAGTCTCAAGTCACCCCAATATCGGCAAGGTAAACAGTAACAGTTGAAGGCATCTAGAATAATATTGTTGATCCAGAATTTGGAAGTTTGTCAAAATACCATTTCGCAGAGTGCCATTTCATAAATAATTGATAAGACAGGAAAACCACAAACAAATTCGTAATCATCAGAATCGTTCGTTCATTCAAAACAAAATCATAGAATATTAGCCAAAAAGCATGTGTTTTCAACCTTGTTCACATTTTTGTT
>JAQGAI010001446.1:0-14715 GCA_034696905.1 Lepidocyrtus violaceus | reverse complement strand
GAATGAATGAAATAATCATTCCATTTTTATCATTCCAACAATAACATTTGCATCCATATGCATTTCTCCTTATCTGTCATTATCATATTGTTGATGTATCCGAAAAAATTTCTGAATTTAAAATGACTTCATTAATTCCTCGAGCCGAGTTGAAGAATATGTAAGAACACGTTAATTTCCTAGGCTGTCCGAGAGAAAAAATGCTTTCTAATAATAATACTGGTTTTTCGTAGGTACACACACAGTACTTAAACAGATACCTCTGGGTCATTAATAAAACACAATTCTGACTTTTCGCTTGGCACTCACTCTGTTTCGTCTTATTTGTTTTGGATTTCAACACATTGTTACGTAAGATCAAGTTCCGTCCAGATGTATTCATGTACTTAGGTATGTATGCATGCTTGTGGCTCCACGCTATGTACGTAATTACAGCTACTTATTGATATTATTAGCATTAGGGAAATGAGACGAGGAGTAATAATAATTTCTCTTGCCATTGGCACTTAATCATTCTGGAAGATGAATGTGTTGATGGGTTCATTTCAAAGACATAATATGGGGATGCCAAGAAAAACTAAAAAAAAAGCTGAAACCTAAAGTTTCTTCTTTGCATTGCTGTCGGGGATTTGCATTAAACGATGTTGTATAATATTTAAATACTTAAACAATTCTCTCACAGAAAACCACAGCATTCATTCGTGACTATTAGGGAAAACAAGCCAAGCGATTCCTAGTCGCCGTGTACCACGTAGTTATTTTCGCGAATATATTGTACAGCATTGGCAATAACATTAATGCTTGTCACATACGCTTAACACTTTGGAAAGACACGCAATCAAGACGAACGCAAAATTCTTTATCACTCACCTTGATCAGATGAAGCCCAGCGAAGGGAAAAGAACTGGAATATTATGTTGTCGTTTGAGAGTCTTCTTGAGACTGTTGATGTACAAATCATGTACACAGGCACACACAATCACGGAAGAGGAGTTTTCGATTGTCAACGTATATCTTACTGGTACATGGTGAATTTGTAGAAAGGAGTTTTTTTCTTCTTATTTTTATCACGTCCTATAGCACTTTCTTGTATCAGCACAGACAAAAATCCGTTTTATCACGTTATCATATCAGTATCAGGAGAAAAAAAAGTTATCTTGCGTAAAAATCCCTATTCCTTTCTTTTAAACTTGCTCCATTTAAAAAGGGAGGAATTTTTATTGAAAGGAAATTTATTTTAAAAAAATAAAAGTTGATTGCTTTTTTAAATTCACTGGTCTGGCGCAGCCAGAAAAAATGTCAACCGTCAATACAAGAACCGGCCTTGCTGACGTAATAGACAACGGATATTGTCCAAGGAAACTTTTCAATAGCACAATGATTTTTTCCCTTAAAAAATATGAATTAAAAAAAACTTGTAGGTCCAGTTGAATTTTTAAGATTTGAATTGTCCGAGCTTACTGTAACCTGGTCAGTTGAAGATTGGCAGGTAAATGAAAAATTTAATGTAAGGGGCTCATCCAGGTTGATGATCAGGGAGGATGAGGAGAAGCGTATGTTATGTAAAATGTAATGAGAGGAGGATCCAGGCCAGGTTCCGTTCTAAAGCTAACAGTAATGAAGGGCACGTTTAATACGCAACCCATTTATTTAAAACTGGTCCCATGTAGTATACTCCATAAACGTGTTGGTGCCTAAAAGGCTCGAACGTATTGGCATTACGTAAGGGATGATTTGAAACCTAAATGAGTGTAATATAACTGAAAAAACATGGGAATTCAATGTGTATCCACGTTGAGCACATTAGACTTAATGTGAATTGAAAAGAAAAAAAACATGCGAAATGTGTATTAAGTATGCATTGGATTGGGTGCAAGTCGATTTATTTGAATACGTCCAGATGTACGCTCTAATGTTATGGATAAGAGCAAGACGAAATAGGGAAAAAGCATTACGTACGCTGATGGACCATCCTCAATCTAAATTGAATGAAGGTGCAAGTTTGGAGGGCTCTCCTGGCTTCATCATCATCAACAAAAACAACAACAAAGTCCATCTAAAACTTGGGTGCTGGGATGCAATATTAATGCTGACGATCGCAACATAAGATGCTTACTCATCTAATCATAAGCCAATTTTAAGCTGTAAAGAACCAGTTTTCACGTGAAAAAAAAATCAGGAACAATATACCAGAAAACTGTAACTTTCAATAGGTTTTTATTTCATACTTTTTTATCAATGCGACGGTTTGAAACAGCTGAAATCATGGGAAGAAGATGATGATCACGACGACATCAACGTCCGTTCTGGATATGGAATCATTATCTCCTATTCATTCCATATTTTCTATGGGAGGTGGTGGTGGTGGTGGAAGTGGAACTGTGATCAAAAAATTTCAGGTTTTGAACCGAAAAGAAAGGAAGTCTCTTTCACACGTATTGCACATTAATACTTTACCGGCTCGTATTTATTCTTACTTACACGTACGTAGTATTTGCTTGTATGGGTAATGTTATGTCTGGCGTATGACGAATGATGTGCTGTCAGTAGAACCTTAAAAACAGTAAAATGCTTTTTGCCTGCTTTATACCCAGAGAGAAAAAGTAATCATCGTAATCAGGAGAATGGAAGAGGAGTCCTTTATTATTCCATGTGAAATGTATTTTTTTACGATGTGGATTGAATTGCATCTGTAGAGAAAGTGTTGAAACCCTTCTGGTGGTGACCAGGACCGGTTTTTTCCCTTTTCAAACTGAAAATCTGGTCCTGGTCAGTTCTGCTCCGCTCTTTTGTGACAAAAATTGCTTTTGAGAGGAGGTCTGATAAGAATGCAGTTTTTCAGAGAGGGAGACCAACGAACGGCGGCAGCACACATTATCTAACGACTTGCAATATGAGTGCAACGTGACTGTCGTGAGCTCCTTTTTCGTAATGTGTGCAACTTTTTTAGGATAAATAAATAGAATGAGTTTTTTTTTCTCTCAACGGAACAAAACTATTTTCTGTGCATATATGGAAGTATTATTGGCGAGGGAAAAAGATGTGTAAGTAAGCAGTGGTGCATTGTGGAAATCACAACTCAAATATTTAACTACAATAAAATAAACCCAAAAACTGGTTTCTAATAATAAAAGAGACGCAAGAAAGAGCTGGACTCGTTTTTATGAGTTTGCTCACCCTTTTCCTAGAAAAGAAGAGTGAGAAGAGTAAGGTAAAAAAAAGGAATCTGGATGTATAAATAGCATGTAGGCATGAGTACTTTTATTCAAAACAAGAGCTCGGTTTCTTATGGCTGAAAGGGATAATGTTTCGTTGGGTCGGTCGGACTCTTTTTTAAAGGAACCCTTTCCCTTTCTGCGGTCCCGGTTTCAAGACTTGTTTTAGCCTGTACCAATTACTTTACATATGGGACTTATACCTACCTAGAAGCATACATAATATATGGCACAAACACGTAAGCATTTTTGCAGATGAGATTTTTGCGGACTGCAAAATCCAAACTGTGTAGATCCAACCTCATGAAGACTCACTTTGTACATGTGCGTTTATTTACTTTTCTCTTTTTGTATTAATCCATCCATGGCCTTGATTGGATTTTTTTTTCGAATTCAATAACACAAAATTGTGAGAAACGAATAGGAATTTTGTTTTATGCAATGTATTTTGCATTTCGCACTTTAACGGTTCATGGAACATGTATATCGTGTGCTGTAACAATCTTTTCACTTATGAAATCCATAAATCACGACAAACTAAAGAGACACATGTGTTACGGCATTTGACGTGATTCATTTAGAATATCACCCTTCCCCAAGTCTCCAGTTGTCCATATTTGTTAAAACCGGTTTTTTGAATGATGCAACGCTATTTTTGAGTTATTCAAATAAATTTGATCAGAGCAGCTGCATACTTCCCTGAATTAAAAAATATTAACGAATTTTTTTCCCAATAAAATATACATGTCACTGTTACATACTGTTATGGGGAGGAAAAATGATCTTAAAAAATACTGGTCTAAATATTATAAATTCGTAGTTAGGATTCTTTTTCATTGATACAGTAATTGAGCATCTCGGAGTAAATAAGGAAGAAACTCGTTTAATATCAATATCCTATTTTTAAGCAGGATGCTGTGAATGACACAAACGCATTCGTTTTCCTTCCTCATTAATGCAAATGAATATTGAAGACCAAAGATGGGTAGAGGAGAAAATGAAAGATAGAATGACACATCCATTTTCCCTCTGTCAGACGTTTTTCAAATGAGAATATAAATTGATCTCATTTTTTCCTCCACATCCCTCTTTATTTTTATACTCCAAGGCGTATCTTAAAGGAGCATTTTGTTTTTGCTTTGATGATGAGAAAAATTCCTCCCGTTGATTTTACTTTATATACCAACCGGGAAGACACCCAAGGAAAAACTTTCCTCTTCCAAACTTCAAACGACTCCCTTCAATACCCATGGAATGAGGAGCAAACTCATTGTGCATGAGAAAAAGGAAGTTTGCATTAAATGAAAAGTCTAAAAAGATGGAGGCAGTTTTTCTTCCCTCCAACAAAATTAAAGTGGCATGGGAAGAGGAGGGAGCAGGCTTGGAGTTTTTACGCAACTCACCATTTTCTTCTCCTTCTTTCTCATTAGTTTCTGACATGATCTTTTGATTGTAAATGAGGAAGTCAAAGTTGGACCTCTTCTCCCCCGTACTACTCTCGGTAACGAAGCGAAAAACTAAAAAGAGAGTGGAAAGAAAGGAGGAAAAAATTTCCATTTTATTTCCCCTCCGCCTAGTTTGCATTCTTCTAATTTCTTCCTTCCTCCATCCTTTTTCCAAAGAGTTTTTGGAGAATGTTTAAAAAGGAAGACAAGAAGCACGTGTCATAACGTGATATCATGAAGGAAAGCTTAAGCACTGTTCGTCACTATCAAAAAAGATGCATAAGTATAGTAAGTAGTACATGTATAAGCTTTGCATTTTACAGAGAGAAAGCAAACTCTGAGTTTCAAATCAGGTATTCCACCTTTAAAATTTTAATGTGGACTGTTACATTGTAAAGGAATGCTCTTACACCATTACGTAATGCATATATGCATCCGCGGTGCTATCAGCGGCAGCGGCTCAGAGAAAGCATAAAAGTGCTTCCTCGGGGTAAATACTTTTTACCGTAGAAAATAGACCGCTTTTCATAACTTGATCTCGCATATGCTCCTGTTCATCTCATTCTATTAGGCAATTTATATATATCAGCTTTTATTTTACCTTCATTTTACATTGTAAAACACCGCCGATTACCTTTCCTTATCTGTAATATTACAAGAATGTGCTCATGTAAATGTAATGTAATGTAAGGTGCAGCATTATAGATAGTAGCATAGGAAATCAGGGTGCATTTCAATCTCTCTC
This sequence comes from Lepidocyrtus violaceus, assembly GCA_034696905.1. Taxonomy (NCBI): domain Eukaryota; kingdom Metazoa; phylum Arthropoda; class Collembola; order Entomobryomorpha; family Entomobryidae; genus Lepidocyrtus; species Lepidocyrtus violaceus. The sequence continues at coordinate 9,310 of JAQGAI010001446.1, read as the reverse complement.
GTGGGCATTCCTTTCTTCCCAAACTCCCTTTTCTCATCCAAGAGGAAATCGTGCGAAAAATGTTCATTTGCCGAGGCATTTCTCTCCCCAATCCCAATACCTTGTTCCCATCTTATGAAGTTTCTGTTTTCTTCCCTTTCTTCTTTTACCCACGCTCACTCGTGTTGATAAGAACTAACATGGATGAGCAAAAGCAAAAGCTGATAACAATGATAATTCAAACGTACTAACCTTTACATTCACACAACATAAATAAATACTAAAACAATAGTACATATTGACTGATTGTTTTTGAAAGGAAATGGAGAAATAATAATCATCCCATTTCATAAGTATATTTTGTACACGAGCCTACTACAACTATAATTAAAATGCAATAAAATTTTCTTAATTTCAAAATATTATTCTTAGGACAAAAAAACGGGAGGGAAAAGGAAATATGGGTTGTTCTTACATGGCTTCCTACTGGGAGCGCTGACAAATGAAAAAGCAATTTTATTCCAAAGTATTTAATTTTTTCCCGCTAACTACTATACGATACCTCCAAGCCATGTCTTGATAGGCTGAGAATATTCAAGTCTGCGGACAGTTGTATAAATAATGGAATGACTAATGACGAGAACTTGTTCATCTTATATAAATATAATTGATGACAGGGCTCTAGTGTTTTGCCCGGTACTTACCCTTCTTATTTATCGCTTACGTACATGCTTTCAATGTAGTAATGTTTCAACCAATCAAGCCGATCCGTGGGCTTTTAGATTTTCCTAATGGAAATCGTCTTCTCATCAATGTTATTATTATTAAAAACTCAACATATTAATTCAAGTCTCATCCCCATTTCTATCTCATATATGGATGTATTACTGTCTTCAGTGTCTTCTCCCATTATTATCATCATGGATGATGATGATGTGATGATGACGCTGTGGAAAAAACTGCGATTCACACGCCTGTGATTTCCACTCCAAACATGAAATAAATGAAATTCATAATTTATTTCCGTTTACAACCCAACTTCTCGACAAGGTATAAAGGTGGATGTAATTTGTAATTTAAATTGATTTGATGGAAATATAAAATGAAATGCTATCAAATACTACTCGAAATACTTTTTATTACTCTGGGACTGGTTATTAGATGTTCGGTTAACTGGAAGAGGATGGTGCGAGAATGAAACGCAACATCAAGCACGTAATGTATCAAGCCAGGCTAAAAACTAGAAGAACATGCTTACATACACCTATCGGTCGGGTACATCACCATCACACATCTTTCTACATGTACACAATATCCTTTTGTGCCCATTATTGTAAACACGGAGTTGTTAAAGCCCGAAAGCAACAAACCTATCCATTAAGTAACACGTTTTTAAGTAGAAAACTTACAAAAGAGTTGTCAATTTTGAAGACTTTGAAGTTGGAGAAGTGTCGCAATTAAATTTTGTCACTAGCGGCTTCCCATTTTGTTCCGGGTGGAGAAAATAAAGAAAGAGGAATGGAAAAACTGCGTAGCTTGTTCTATTGTAAAATGCTTTTCCCTCTAAACTGTATGTGGAAATCGGGAAACGTGGAGAAAACTACAAAGAGGAAATTCGATCATTTGGAATATATACATGCTAGGGAAAAAGGGAGAAATATCTCGTTGCACACAAAGAAAAAGTAGTCATGCAGAAAAACCATATCATACTCATTCCTTCCTAACAGGAGATCCCCAAAACGCCATTGGCTGGATGGTTAGAAAAAGGAGAAGAAAAATAATACCTTCTAAACTCTAAATGTTCTTCTATTGCGTAATAAATAACAGCTTAAGTAATGGGAGCAAGTTGGAGTAAAATTTTATAAGTATAATGCCCTCTTTCTAGTTTCTTTCTCATGCAATGATGTTGACAAATATTTCTCAGTATGCTTTTCGAAATTTAGAGTGCATTCCGCAATAATAATTTGACTTTTTTCCATGTAAGTATTACTCTACGTACAAATTATCGCCATTATCGGGCATGATCTGGTAGCTATATAAAAATTACATACAATTTCATCAAATTCATACGTGCAAAACGCCAGCACACACAAAGAAAAAAATTACATTGTATTGGATTTTTTTCTCTCTTTCGTGTACGCACGCACCCCTTGAAGTCGACTTTGTTGATGTGCAACACAGACACCACACAACACAACAGAGCATCATGGAGCTGATATGCTGCTGGTTACTTTTTTCGAAATGTTGAATCCGGTTATAAAATAGGGGAAGATTCACCCAGTATCAGAGACGGTACATCGTGGAGCCTCTGTTGGGTGCTGTTTCAACTTGGTCCTTTCCCCCACGATCCTTGTTGCGGTATCATCCGGAAAATCTTGAGACTACTGTGAAAATGCATCAGCAGAGCTGCACGTAGGACGCTTTCCACTCTCTCGTTACTTTGTTCATCCGTTGTGATCATATCATATCATGATTTTATGATGCAGATCACATTTAATTTCCATGCATTTTATGTACTTACATTATTATAATACTCAACAACTCAACAAGGTTTGTTAACTGTCAAAACGTCAGTTCACTTTTTGTGATAACTACTTTTTATCATTTAGATATCAATTCAGTTTTGCATTAGTTAATGGGGAAAAAATTGTTTGATGGACAGACAGTAAATTGAAAGACGATTTTCTCACAAGCAAATGGCTTATTTCTAGAATTGAACACAGAGATCTCACGACAAAGTTGCATCCATTTTTTTCTAAACGTACGACAAAATTTTGTATAAGGTAATCGTAGAAAATTTTGCTTGACTTGCCGGAAACTTCATCTTGATTTTCTCAAAAGAAAATGGTGGTTCGTGGTAGCATAAGTTGTTTTTCCTTGTTGCACGTTCCCCGCCTCATGTTACATGTCAGTTTATAAAATTAACCGAACGCACTTGCTTTATGAGCGGGTAGTAAAAATATATTAACAACTTTATCAAACTATGGATGGATAGATGTGATGTAGTTTAGCTTGTAAAAAACCACTAACAAAACTAAGGTGGGTCTAAAGTCTAAATTTATTCTCTTGAGCTGGATGAAGTCTCCTTTATAAATATAGAGTTGGCAGAGGGAGTGTCTTCTTGGCATTTGTAATATGCTCATATACATACTTACATGCGCTGCTAATAGTACATGGGTCCGTACGCTCCTATTACGAATTGGAATTAATTAGTAGTTTGAGCTTGAATGTTCTTCCTACCCAGTCAAGTCAACCATATATCTTTCCCCATCCATCTACTCTACATAAAGGTAGTGGTGGAGTATATTCTTGTAAACGATAATGACCATCCAACAACTTACTATACATAGTCTCGTGGTAAATGCCAGCAGATCCACATTTTAATTTTGAACGATGTGAGGAAAGAGGAAAGTTTCACTAGATTTAGTTTCCTCATGAGCGGCTCCAATTTAAAACTATTCTGTATCATGGGTATTACTTTTACATAATGTAGGCGTGTGCTACTTTATTTTTAAAAGTTGCCTAAGCCTCAGAGAGAATGGAATACATGTGTGGAGATACATAAATTTATCTCTCTCCACTCATTAGAAGAAAGAGTTGGAACTCACTCTTTTCTCTTGAGTTTTCTACAGGGAAGAGAAAAGACTTGCAGACGTTCAGAGAATGGAATGGACAATAGACTTAATTAAAATTAATTAAAGAGAGTATATGGGTGGAGTAATATATAAGCTTGTGTGATATGGCGATCTTGGTTGTATTCAATTAAGCTCCAGCTTTGAAAATTTCGTCAGAAATATGAGAGTAAAGAAATGTCATTTCATGAGCACTTTCTTTCTAAATGCTAAATCGATGCATGTTGCAAGCGAATATCGCTGTGAGACATACCTGCTGCTGCTTCTTTTGTTCTTGTTTCAGTATAAAATGAAAGTCAATTCTTTAAGTGAAAAGCTTTCCTCACAATTTTATTCTCTTTCTGTCGAACCTTCCCATTTCCCAAGGCTTTGGATGGGGCTTTTCCATCTCAAAAACTGAAATCGAATTCTGTCCCAATGAAATCAGGTTACAAACGAGCTAGTGTGACTAGAAGAACTCCTGCTCTTTAATCTCATTCTCATGACAAAATCACATTTCATCACATTGTCCACAGGGAAAACCTAGTAAGAAATATGAACATACATACGAGTCTAAATACACATAAAATATTAAACAGAAAAGTGTATGGTTCCTTGATATTTATATTCATATTCGTTGTTTTTGAGAAGATTTCGCTGTGCCGTTCGACGAAAGAAAGATTATTTTCTTCCCTTGCTCAGGTGGTGACACATATCACACTTGTCTATGACAAGTTTCTAGACTGGGTATAAAAATGAAATTTGTGCCCAAGCATAGAGCGTGCATGTTCTTATAATATTCCCATCTACATATGGCGTACATGTTTTGGAGGCTAAATTAAATTGATACCTTCCAATAAAATATGAAATTGGACTGACGATGATGTTAACTTACAAGGCAGTAGTTTATTTCACGTATAGTCAAACCTAGTTTGTTTTATACATGAATGTTGGAGAAAATAATGAGAGAGAGAATTCAATAGAACTTCATTATAATTCGGCATGAAAGACTAGAAGTGAAAGAGAAACTTGACTCTAGAGGAAAACAAGAGGCAGTTACAGGCTTTGGGTTACCAAGAATATGTATTATCTTCCCAAGAATATTATTTGAAATGAAGAAGAAGTAGGATGGAGGATGTGAGATGAAAGGATGAATAATAACATGTTGACGAGGAGGGAGGAAATGATTATTAATTCTTTTCATTCAAATCCAAAACAATTTTATGAATTGTAGTCAGTCCGCTTGTTTGTTAGAATAAACAAAAACTTGTGATGGGATGGCAGTTAAGTTTGCTGATTTGAGAAGATGATGATTGTGCCAACGATTAAAGATCAGACAAGAGTGGAAGCGATCCCAGGAAAAAGTTATGGCTTTGGTATTGATTTATTATCGAGTAGTCAAGAACAAGACAAAAACATCAGCAATAAAATAAAAAAGGTCAGCGCACGTTGTAAAAAAATGCTGATCGTGTCAAATGTTATATCCGAAACTTCACCAGCCCAAATTGCTGTCCACTTTCTGATAATCATTCTTGTCACATACACACATCTTGCCCTGTGACAAACGTCACTTTTATTATTCAGGTATGCTTATTTATGAACAGGTAGCTGCATAAAAGTGCGTGACAACGTTTTTTGGCGGTTCTCGGCCAACATATTTTCTGTGACTTTTTGTAATCATGTGTGAGCAAGCAAATCTAACCGAACATCATGGGGAAAGGATTTACTTTTGAAGAATAATATTTTAAAATCTTCCAATTCATTTCAAATACCGATCGCCTTTGACCCTTCTGTCTAAGTGGCTCTCGAGCAGTTAACTAGTCCATTAGGATAAAGAATTTCTCGCAATTACTGAGGCATCCTTGGTTATTTTATTTCCATCCATTTTTATACCGAAAACGATATTAAATATATTGATGAAACCTTCTATACGCATCCGGCAATAATGATTAAGAGCATTTTTAGCTCGAGCCATTAATGGCTAGTAATCTTCTGCCCGTAGCTTCGTTTTTAATTAGAATTTCTATAGCTGTTTTTATGGATGCCGCCATTTGTTCATTATCTCAAGTAACAGCAGAAGCATCTATTCTCCATCCTCTGGATGATATTATTTTTTATAAGAGATGAAATCCATTTCTTGGTTGGATAAAAAAAATATGCTGATGGTGGTATGGTGGTAGGGAGCACATCGCTTCGCATCGCAACAACGCAAGGACAGGGGGAAACGACGAGGCTTCCAATCCGAGAAGCTCTCCTTTCTCTGTAAATATGATATGAGCTCCGATATGGTTAGTTATATAACAGAGCATATATAACGGTCTATATGGTCGTTAGGAAAGAGAAAATGCCATGCTTGTTGGAAAAAATCGGAGCAAGACGCGCAGGCAACCTTATTTCTTTCCCCTTCTTCTACTTGGCTTAATGAGTGCTGGGTAGAGAGAGGGGCATGCCATAAGAAGTTGATGTAAGCACAAGAAAGGTTGTTTTTCCTGGTGAGCGATATATGAGAATTTTACGGGACTGCGCTGCGTCTCTTCTGTCGTAATAGTTTTTTTCTTCTCTCCTCTCATTCCAAGCTCCCCCAACGTTATATGAAGGGGGAACTCTCCTTTCACTTTTATGTTCTTTTATTACTGAGGAAAAGATGAAGGGGGAACTCTTTTGCGACTTGATTGGAGAAAAGTGAAGCAGGCAACTCCACCTCCGGCACGAGTTCCATTGGCCCTACTGCGGTGAAGAAGGGGATATACCCAACCTGTGTAGCTAGGGAACAACCGCCTTTTCTTTAGAAAAAAATCATTTGCCCTTTTTTTCTATCCCCCTAATACTTACAAAAGAAATCCCTTCCCCCTGCTGCTGATGTACCCTTCTTTTTCTTTTATGTAGACTTTTATGGACGGGTGAGTGGTGGAGGAATGTAGTCGTTCGTTCGTTCGTTCGTTGCCTTTACTAGGGAAAGAATTTTAAGGAAAGTGAAACTAAAAACCTAGTAAAAACCAAGCAGCAGATGTAAAATTTTAATACATGGCTTGGTTTGATGAAGGGGAGAATAATGTCAACGAGCCAAGCGTTGTCTTTCTTTCCCGCATGCATTTTCTTTTCTTACATACATAATATTTTTGTACAGTTCCATGTACTTTTCCCAAACATATACTTATTTATGGGTAATTTCATGTTTGCTCCTGAGTGAATAATTATGTTGCCAGATTTCTTGTCAACTAAATATGTACCTATGTCAGCTGCTTTCATTTTAGCTCCCTTCTTACTCCTCCCGTCCCCAGCATTTTTTTATGCAAACTTAACCCACCCAACCATTTATGGCCATGCTATACTACTTAAGTATTCCACGCATAAATGTAAGATGACAGTTACTGATTAAAAGTTATTGAGCTTAAAAATAATAATAAAAAAGTCGAGCTTAAGTATTCCCTGTTTGTGTTTGCGTGTCAGCAGCTAAATGATCGAATTTCGAAGCATGATGAAATGTACAGCTCGTGTTGGGTTTCATAAAGAGGCTTCAATTTTTTTTATGGCTCCAATCAATAATCATCACAATAAGTTAACCATTCAAGAAAACTACTTTGTCTCCCGGTTTATTTATTCCATATCACCACTTTTCAACAGCTCTCCAGATGTAGTACCTACTTAGGAAGAAAAAGTTTTGCAAAAAAAAATATTTGGCTGTGTTATGTCATGTTCACCAATCAAACATGCACACAAAGGAATGGAGATGAGTTTAATTAAAGATACACAATGACTTTATCAGCCATTCTACTTATAAAGTCGACTTGAGCAGCCACATATTGTCATGCAAATGGCAAGTAAAGTGACGACATCCACAACCAGTCCGCGGAGGAAAAACAAGAAAAATCCGAGAAACAATGCAGTCATTTTCAAGAGCAACTACATACATTATTATTTCAGAGAAAAAAAATCGAACGATCGAATTCCTTTTTAACTCCTTTCTTGCTACTTCATACTTATCGGCTTCTTGTAGTCCAGATGATGCTGGCTGATAGAGAAACGATAATCCATTACCATTTTTCCCCTTCAAATTCACAAATAAAATTCAACTCTTGGTCATTCAAGTACTTTACTTTTAGGGTTTAATGCATTTCTGATATTTTTTTCTCGATCTTCTCATTAGCCAAAAGTATTTTATTATCAGGGGACTGAGCAGGACATGGACATGTCTCATCACAAGTTGTGTGGTTAAGCTTTAACATTAAAAACAACCGGGGATAAAAGTATTGTATTACGCCTCCCGCATTGTATTTTTTTAGCTACTGAAGCTTTCGTTTTGTGTGGCTATTCATCAGATTTTTTTTTATAAAAATAAAGTTGCTGCCAACAAGAGCGTAATACAAGAAGTTTCCTTCAAGACGTTCGTTTGTGTCAAGGAGTGTCTCCTACCTGCCAAACTGTCCATACTACCTTATCAAAGTCAGATGCCTGCCAAATTACAAGGGAAACCATCAGCAGCAACTTTTGCGGTGGTTGGGTTTGTATTGTATTGTGTACGTGAAGTTGTGCGGACACACGAGCTACATTAGTATTAAGGTATTTTTTATTTTAGGAAGATTATTTTGTCTGTCTTAAGCCCTTACTTAATGCTTTCTTTACGCATTAAACCTAATACCTACTGGACAGGTATGATTACGAAATCCTCCAGCGGATCTGTCAATACACCGGTAACACAGTATGGCCATATGTAAAATCAGTCAGGATGCGATATTTTTTCTCTTGTTATTTTTTTCTTTTAGTCTTGTACTTTGTTACCAAACACCGGAATATCAATCAGCTTTCAAAGTAGAAATTAACATACTCAGTCAGACCTATCTAAAGTAGTTCAGAGTTGGATCATAAGTAAGTATAATGATGATAAATGAAAATGAATTAATTCAACTGGTATGGAGTTGGTTGTGTTGTTATCTAGATTTTCTCCGGCTGCGAAACATAATGAACTGCCGCCATTGGCTGGAGCACTTTTTTATAGTTTCTCAACCTTTAATGTGCTCACCGCAGTCGGTTTGGCACTTGTAACATTCTCAAAAAAAAAGGTAATAATAATATGAGTGCATTGTATGGGCGACGGGAAAAGGTGCCCACATTGCTATTTCAGGTAAGTCAAGACTAATTGCAAGCTAAGCATAAGTATAAAATTTATAAGTGGCCAAGTGAAAAAAAAAATATACTCAAAAGCAAAAAAGGCGTGCTTTAGAGCTCAAACTAAAGGGGTGAGATAAAAATCGACAAGTTTATCCTTGGAACATTTTTTTCTACTTTTCATTTTCTTTCACTTGTTTGAATAAATATGAGTGTGCACCGACGTACCTATAATTTTGAAAACTGAAAAATGTTTTGTGCACTAAAAAAAGCGTGTTCTCCAAAACCAAAGACTGATACTAATGTTTTCGTCTGAGAAAATGAAAATAATATTATGATGATCATGATGACCACTCCTAATGGATTCTAAATGGAGGGCTAGACTTTTGAGGCTTATCTATCTTTGCAATTGTGGTAGATGCATCCGAGCATTGTATCAGGATGATATTTGTGGATATTTTTCGCAGGAAACAGGTTCTACTACAAATAAAAGCATTTTCTGCTCTTACGTACCTAAGAAAATGCAGTATGGAAATCCGTCAACATGGATCACTTGCATATACGCAGGCATTTACTATTTTTCATGCAGTTCAATTATATTCTTGCGTTAATAA
>JAQGAI010001445.1:0-14716 GCA_034696905.1 Lepidocyrtus violaceus | reverse complement strand
ATGAAAATTAAAATTGACATCGAGCACAAAAAATTAAGTAAAAACGTAATTTAACTATCAGGTAATGCAATCAATTAAGTTCACGGTACAGTCTTTGAAAGGGTCAGAAAAAAAAAACAACAAAAATCGCAGGTACGCAAGACAAGGATAGAATTTAAAAACTTATAGATGGGCACATATTACACTTACCGTAGTAGTCGAAGGCATGAGCTATCAAAAATCAAAGAAACAAGAAATTCCATAATCATTATACAGTAGACAATTTAACAAAGTCGAAAACAAAAGTAAAAATAGGTGACATTTTTCAATAAAAAACAGGCATTCCATTCAATATGCAGAATTGGGGTATCTTTCCTACAATTTCAGCTACTATTGAATTTAGAAATTAAAATTAAGTATGTAATCACTATAAAAAATACTACACATATTTATAACATGCAAACACACATACGATAGTGTCAAAATATCCAATTATAGCTTTCAGAAGTGCCGTTAAAATCCGTTATTTTAAATTACAACAATCATGCAGGCTTCAATTCAAAACATAACATGCACACATTCCTTAGAGAACACACACAAAATGCAAAAATAATTTGCTTCGTCCAATTTAGAATAGAATCATTATAACCTACACAAGTTTTGTCTGAGGTTTACGTAATAAGTTTGTCAGCCTGTCATCGCAAACCCAAAGTTACTCCCGTATCAGAAAATGAAATGTTCAAGTGGTTTAACATTATTATTAAAATTGCTATTTAAATTTGGAATGCCTTACATGAACTATTTGTTCAATTAATTAGTAATTGACAGTTCGGTTCAGTCCGACCCTAGCCAGAACAACCTTTTTACTGCAGCTAATTCCCACCCAGATTAGATCATATGCAAAACATGATGTGCAATGTTTTCTGGTATTAGCAAATTACGAGTAAATATTATTTGAATTGATTAAAGGAAAAGCGTGCCTGTCAGTACCTGTCACAGCACTACAACGTGAATTCTTTTCCCAAGAATCAATCTCCCAGAATAAATTTTCCTGGAATATCGCTTGTTCCAAGTGAATAACATTTTAGATTGCAACGCTTTCATCACAACATGACATGAATTGAGAAATATTCAAATTCAACTATTATAGCGCGTGATCATAGTTTAATCGAGAGGCAAAGAGGATAATTAACTGCGACTGCGGTGCTCACATTTTTTAAAACAATTTTGAGAGTAGAATTCAATTCATTTTATACAACAAGTTTTTTTTGGTTACGTACCTTTTCTCGGTTTCAGCCAAATATCATAGTATGCTTTAAAATTGTTAGAAAAGTAATCAACGTATCTCAGATTAAAATCCACAAACTGTATGTTCATTTAAAAAAGAATCAACCTTCATGAAAAATATCTAATTAATAAGGCGTAACGGGTGGGGTGGGTGGATTACGCAACAAAAAACTACTACACAAATATAGCATGAGTTAAAGGTGCATCGTAAAACAGAAATCTTCTTCAAATAATGATTTCATATTCGCAAAAAAACACTGCATCCGGAGAAACCATAAAGGAAAAAAGAAAATAGCAGCCCATAACCGCGTTATCATCACTTTTCCAAAGCAAATGATAATCAAGATAAATAAATAAGAAAAATAATGCCATTATCATTCTGCCCGCACGAATAATAGGTGCAATGTGAAAGGAAGGCAACTTAAAACCGAAATTGTATAATACAATTTGCACGCATCACTTCGTGCATTATAAAACAAGTAAGTTCTAAGGACTCAAAAGAGTCAAGTAGCAAACATTTAAAACCGGAAAACGTAAAATAAAATAAGAAGCCTCTTTGATGATTGAAGTTAAAGTAAGATTACACTTACAATCCCGGTGGTCATTTCCTGTCTGTGCTGTTTGGGTTTCCTTTGTGTAGGTTACTTTCTCCTGGGCAGCGATGTTGGTTTGCGTGACCTGCGACACTGTAAGCTTTGCTCTTCTCCTAAAGAAGGTGACAACAGCGACATAATTTTAGTAAATGTAATTGTAATGTAATCATTTCATTTCGGTGAGGTAAATAAAACGTATTAGTATCATAGTATCGTCCACCCCGGATGCGGAGAATGTTAAAAACAGCTTACATCGCCTGCTGCTCCGCTTTCGCTGCAGCATCTAACTTTCCCCCACTAGCTGCCGTGGCCAAACTGCTATCTGGAGTTAACGACGACGAGGAATGGTCTTCAGAAGATGTATTCAGCTTCGAGACCCTCACCGACACCGGCTCAATGTCAAGTTTGGAAAGAAGTGCATCCACATCTTCCAATGAGGATGGGCCTTCCCTCCCAGATGAGGCTAGGCTGAGGTCAACCTACGTAGGAAACAAACAAACAAACAAAATAATGAATAAGTTAAAGAAGTTTAGAAAGATTGAAGATTACAGATAACTATTTATTTCACGATTTCACATTCCCTCATGTGTCATGTTCTAGTCAGTGGCACTCCAGTTCAGTTAATTTTTAATTACAAGTTAACTACATATCAGGAAGTGTAACTTAAAAAGTAAATAACAACTTACCCCCGCCCCCGCAGCTGCTTTTAGTAACTGCTCTTTCTCCTTTTTCTTCCTCTCCTTTTCCTCCCGAAGTGCATTTAACTTTGCTCTCTTTCTCTCCAACTCCGCTTTCCTATCCCGATCTGCCATTGCTATATTTAGCTAATTATAACAATCACTTTTACAACAATTAAATTCTCAATGCATTTAATATTTCAAAACACCTCCAAGCAAAAAATAAAATGTGTACACAATCAAATTTTGTTCAGCGAAAACGGACGATTGACTGTTGACTGACTGATAATTGACTGGGGTGACTAAAAACCCTGCCCATGATACTACAATACAGAAAGCTGCTGATTTGCTTGGTTTGACTTTGACTCATTCATGCATTCTGTCCTGTAAGTTTTTGTATTGTATCGATCGGATTGCGGATCATGTCGGGTCTGTAGTCTGCACTGCAGTTTTCGTGCTTGTTCCTATTCAGTCCTGTTCCAACCCGAATCAATACGGCATACATTAATGGATAGGCAGAAGGGGTGTGGCTTGGCCTAGCTTTCACCACCCATGTACTATGTTTGAACTGAAGGTGTCTGTTTTGCTTTGTTCATTGTTTTGCCCGAGGCGGCTCGGCTCTGCTAAGTCTGCTATGCTGGATTGGAATTGCATTGGATTGCTTCGCGAATATGAAATGAAAATGGTTCACAATGAAAAGAAAACGCATATGAATTATTTTAAAATGGTTCATTTTATTTTTTAAAAAATGGTGATAAATTAATTAGAATTTTCCACATAGCTGGACAGTTATGATTTATAAAAATTGTGACAAATTGTGTACAAAATTTAATTAGCTTGGTTGAAGTCATAAAAAATGAAGTATTAAATTTTGTGTAAAAAAGAATAAACGGAATAAGAGGATAATAATAAGCTACATTAACTAAATAAATAAATAATTGAAGATGCGATAACTGAATAAATAAATACGTTGGCGTTATTTTCTCATCTAAGCGGCAATGCGGGTGTTGACCCAGTCGGAAAAGTGGGCGACGCGTGTGTAAACCTGAAAATTAGTAACAAATAAAAGAGTTAATAATTTAAAGTCTAAATTATTTATAGCCTTTGATATTAAATAAAAAATATGATGGATTAGTATACTTACTCCGTAGTAGTCGGGTCGAGCGCAGCCCTGCATAAAAAATAAACAAAAAGAAATCTTACATTAGCATACATACTCAATAGAGATAACAGCATTAAATGCCAAATGAAAATTAGTTTAATGACCAGTTTAACATAATCAGTCACTAATTAGCTTACATATCCCCATGAAGTAATTCCTGCGAGCATGCCTCCACATTGAAGTGGGCCACCGGAGTCGCCTGAAAAAGAAAAAAAAATATCCAGTGAGCTTAATTGCATTTTCTTAATGTGTTGTATAGCATCAGACATGATTAGTCGATAATTTAATACCTTGGCAAGAGTCTTTGCCACCCTCCTTCAAACCGGCGCAAATCATCCTGTCAGTAATGTCAGACTCTCCGTAGCTGTCCTTGCATGCCTTCTGACTTACGATGGGGACGCCAACGGACCTAAGAGTGGAAGATGTTGATCCTCCTTCTGAAGTGGTTCCTGTAAAATTTTGAAAGAAAAAAATCATGTTACATTTCTTTTCTTGAATTTTCATCAGCGAAATGACTGGATTGTTTTAAAAAGATTCCAAGAAATTCGAATGTTTTCTTTACCCCAGCCGGTAGCAAAGCACATAGTTCCTTCCTTGATCTCCTGATTTGGGGTTGGCAAACGGACAGCCGATACACAGTCTGATTGCATGTCCAAAGGTCGTTCCAACTATAACAATATTAATTATAAAATTGAGCATTCAAATAATAATTCCAATGAAAATCATGAAATATAATCAATTTATTTACCCTGATAAGTGCCAAGTCAAAGTCAACATCTCGGGAGCTGTACTTTTCATGAACAGTGATATTGGCAGCGTTCCTTCGGATCCCTTCTCGTCCAGCTGAATCTAACTTGTGAGTGCCCACAACCACTGAAATGGCCGATGCTGACCTTCCATTCACACAATGTCCAGCAGTCAAAACGTAATTTTCATTGACGACGCTCCCTCCACAGAAGTGAGAGTATCCTCCAGTCATTAACGACTTCCTCTGGACGGAGACTTGATAGGGGTAATTTGAACAATGGTCTACGGGCTCACCACCAACGATTTTACCAGTATACTTCCCCTTGAATTGGGGAAGCTCCTGAAGTCGGGCAGGGAACATTGGAAGCGACGCATGACAGAGTACTGAAAAATTGAGTGTAAGATTATATTTATGAAGCAGGTTTATAAAATAGTGTTTTATTACTAATTATTTACTGTTATAATTATTTCAGTGAAAACTTACCAACTAATTGAATCCCACACAAAATGAACGCAAACTTCTTCATTTTTCTACAGTATTTGGTATGGATATCGGAGCTAGTAAGGAGCAAAAACGGGTTACTTCTAGTCTTCTCTAAAGTCAAAGTTAAAATGCTGGACTTAAAGAGAAGGAGTCAAAAAACTTTTAAAGCTTCGGTTCATCAAGGCAGTTTTTACCAGCTTTATCAAGCTTCATATTTTGGATAAAAGCCATAATAATAATGAGACAAGCATCATACAAATATTTTAGGTATCCATCCATTCATGCTTAAGCTCCCATCGTATTGGACCTGGACCTTACTGTCAATTCCTGCAAAGGAAAGGGCACTGACTGACGGCGGTGAATGCTAGAGGTACCTTTTTATGGGGGTCTTCATGAACCGAAGGGTTAACTTTTTTGTTCAACAGAAGTGTAGACAGGCGACATGAATGAAACCTTTACTTAATTCTTGCAGGATTAAAATCTATTTTTATGTTTGTTATGAATTACGAACATTGTTTGAAGGGTTTGAGAAAAAACGAAAAAAGCGTATGAAAACCCCATTTTGTAAGCTCCATTGTCTATTTATGCTTTGCCGGTAGAATTGTATTCTTGGTCTTGCTATCACAAATTACAATACCGTTCCAAGCAGGTTTCTGGTATGACTGCACACGAATGTTGATATTTCAACCGTATTTAACCAACTCGAATGCAGTTGACCAACTAACATGACTTCTTCGTGCTAGTAAGGATCTTATGCACTTTATGATGGAGACGGAGGAATTAAAAAACACGACTTATGTCCGTCCCCAGTAAAATTACTGAAAATGTAACTCCGCCCGCATTGAAAAAAACTTTTTAATCTTTTTCTCTACAATTTTTATTTCATTTTGATTTCCAAAAACAACATAAAAGCTGGCAGTACAAAACATTATATGGTTTGTAACAATCATCCAGGTTTCTTTCGTTAAAAGCTATCATAAATGCACAACAATATTACTATTGTATTATTTAAATTTTATGTCTGGAATACACACACTAAAGATAAGTTTATATGAACAAAACTTATTGCAGCATTTCATGTATTTATTTTATTTTAAAAAGGTCTACCAAATTATGTACTTTTTTAAACCGATTAGAAAAGCAGCAATATAGAAATATTCTTTTCACACAATATAAACCACATTTAAAATTTTAAAAGTTTTCTCGATTTCATTTTGTATCTCATCAGTTTTTATCTCATTCTATTGTTTTGTAGGTTTTGATTATACTTATCGAGTGATGATTTGTACATTCTTCCTGTACCCATGCAGTTCTCTTTTCTGTAATTTTTAAGTAAATCCACAGAGCTAATTAATATGTACCAAAATAGCAACATAAATATTCTTAAAAACTTTTTTTACTCTCTTTCTGTAATTTTAAAAACTGTACATTATATTTACAACTCTAGTATTCTTCCTCCTCTTTACAATTAGGGTTTTATCTCGTTCTACAGCTCACTGATGCAATTTGTCTGGTAAATATATCTTACGCAGACAGACTCAAGAAAATTACGGATTACATAATAATAGCTGGAATAGTTATCAATCTGACTACACATCTTTAGTAATTTGGGGCTAATTGATTCTTTTCAAAATATTGCAAACGGTTCCAATATCAACAACAACTATGATTAGGACAAGTTAAAGACCTGAATTTTGCGGCTAATGTAATGTTTTTAAACTGTACCAATATAATATTAATTTAATTTTGCAGATAGATAGGCCCTTACGAGAACGGTTCATCAACAATTCTCTAACTGTCTAGAAAAATTACGTGCCTGCTTAATATATTTCTCGAAAATCTATGAAGGTTCCTGATTTCATTTGCATATATCAATTTTTCAGTTTGAAGACCACTATTTTTACGTCATCGAATTTAATGAAACGACTTACATCACCGTTAACTTACAAACTATGTCTAGGGATCTCCAACTGGAGACTGTTGTTATAATATAATGCCTGAGGTCAGTGTTGTCTCTAACAAACTATAAATTCCTAAACTATACAGTTTTCTTATCCATCCTGGATAAAACTCTAGGTATACTTATAAAATTCATATATTATGTATGTACTCATCATCAGATGTCAAAATAAAGCATAGAAGAACTCTTTCCGGACTACAAATAGTTTTGATTTTCATATAGTACAATATAACAGATTTTATTATTCTCAAAAAATTAAACTACTTTCATCAAACATCATCACCACAAGTTTTACTGCTGCTGTACAATTTACTAAAAAATAGTTTTTACACTTTCATAAATCCATATTTGTAACATTTTTAACTAACTGAGGTTGTAATAATTATGTAATAAGGTGATGATGAGCTCAACAGAAATAAAAATGGCTGTTTATTTAAACTGTGCTTCTACAAAGAAAAATTAATTGCAAGTTTAAATTATATAGATAAATATATTTAGTGTGTACTAACAATGTACTTGTTTTCATAATATTATGTTGAATAACTTCGTTTGTAAATGAACCGTTATAGTTTACTGTAATTATGTACTTTTTAGTATTCTTTTGTTGTATTATGCATCCGCTGTACTGCCAGAATGTAGTTTAACATTTGAAGTAAGAAAGTCGTAGAGTACTTAGCTAATTAACATGATAGAACTTAACTGTAATAACAATAATGATTTTACGATATTTATTATTTGGCTAAACAGTATTAAGACTACAACATTTTTTTCACAGAGTAAATGTCTCTCGCATTCTTTAAATAGTATTCATTTCTATCGATCTCAATGAATGGACTTCTTTCTAAAATAGTTCTAGACAGTATTTATAACCCTATATACAGTGTACTTATATAAATACTAGTATTTTTTTCTCAAATACAGAGTTTACTATTATTATCAGAAGACATTATGTTCACCAAGTAATGTAATATGAATGTAAATGCTGCATAAATATATATTGATGTAAGGAAAACTCGTTACATTACAAAAATGAAGACTTTGTTTTGTATATAGCTGAACCGTAACTTATTTACAGAGATATAAAGAGATGGCAATAATCCATTAACAATGTTCCTTCTTTCTACACAGGATTGATTTAAAACTCTACTTTTCTGACTTTACTCTTTGATTTCAATTTCAACCTTCCTTTCTTTGGGACAAAGGAATAAATAGTTTTAGATAAGTACATAACAGATAAACACTGTCAAGGGACAGTAGAGTTACAAACAAATATCAGTTTATATAACCCTTTTACATAGATATTATATAGCTTATATGTTTCCTCTCAGATGTTATGTAAAGACAACAGTGTAAAGTCATTTTTATTATAAATTTATATTTATGCACAAAAGAATCTCTTGTTTTCCAAACCACACCGAAATTTTATACTTTTTTTGTCTTAAAAAGAGTTCCTAGTTTACAGATAAGTATTATACGGTTTCAATTATAGCGAAAAATGATTGAGAACTGCAAGTCTGCTACTATATAAAAATTGATTTGGAAGATGTGTGTCTCTTTTGAAAGAATAATTTCCATTTTTTTTTTTGTAATTTAGATTTTTTTCTTTTATACTCGAACGAAAAAACTTTCTCTTTAAAAAAACTAATAATGACTGGACTTTGAACAATTTATGGCTGCCATTGAAAGTTCGTTTACGACTATGGAACACTCTCAAGATGTGATCACCCGGGCTATGGACAACCGTTCTTTTATGTAGCTCGTTAAACATAAGTTACAGCATTTCCATCTTTTTGTCATTCGTTAAGAAAAGCCCAATCATTCTAAATAGTTGCACACAATCGTATTTGTTTTCTGTTTTAAATAAAGAAGGAATCTTTGGGACAAGATATAATAATCCTAAGTTTTCTAATAGCAAGAAGCAGCTTTCCTCTCCTTCTCCTCCTTTTCGCCCTCATGTTCATGAGTCCCTGGATCTTTTCCTAATTCATGAGCGCGTTTCTCTTTACAAGGATACGAGCACAGGCTCTGATTCAAAAGTGGTTGCAAAGGTCAATCATCTAGTAGTTAAACTATTCGGGATCCCAAAAAATTGAATGTATCTGAAAAGAAACAATATGATGATCGCTGTAGAGCTGGAATAAACCTCCCAACAGAGAAAGCACACAATTTTTTGAAGCTATGGGTAGGGAATGGGGAAAAGGAATCGGATTGGGGGGATCGTTTTTTTTTTGGTGAAAGTGAAGGATTGAAAGAGGATGTCAGTCAAGATATTCAAATGGTCTTCTCTGTTATATGAAATGCCCTAACTATTTAAATATTATGCAGGTCACTGATTAAAACTGACTGCAGCTGAGATTACATTTAAAAAACATGAACATCTAACGTTAAAAAAAACGAAACAGTCAGAGTGCAAGAAATACGTGAAAAATTAAAAAGAACATGCAAATCCCTGAAACTTGAAAGATTGTTTGCCTAGCTGATAATTTTCAACTCTCTTTTCTTTATTTAATCAATGTAGTCCCTCCTCAGTAATAAGTTAATTAAGTATCTACAAGTGTGTCTTTAAGAAAGCTTCCTCGTAAAATAACTTTGCTACTAATATAACTTTGAGTAACCCTTAATGTAATTTTAATTTTAGCTGTATACAGAAGTATGTAAATATGTGTCTAACAGTAGAAAAGAGATTTCTTCATATGTTTTTTATAAAAACTCTAATAATCTAAGTCTAAACATTATAGTTCAAGCCGGCTAATGATATCCTTGACTCGGTTCAGGAATGGGGCGAAATGAACTGAATTGGCTTCCTGCATTGCTTTAACTTCATTCATGTACTTGTCAATTGTGTGAATGTTTGGAGGCTCATGCGTTCCAGGAAGAGGAAGTGAAGCGAAGCTTGATGCCAGGACGCTCCGAAGCCGGTTCAGGTTCTGACTCAGCATTTCATTTTGTAGTTTTTGCTGTCTCATCTCATGTTCCATCCTCTCGATTTCCGCTTGCATTTGCTCCACGTGCTTTTGAAGTGTGGAGTTTTGCTCTTCACATTCCGAGACCGTTTTACGCAGTGCACGAAGCTCCAACTCTCGAGCTAATGGTGGAATTAAATAAAGACAATATTTAGTTTCACATGTCCATCATTAAAAATTAGTATAAGCCGTTATAAGCAATAAAGCGTTTATATAAAAAAGGATACATTTAAAATCCATCACTATACTAGGTAAATAGAAAATCTTTATTTGAACTTTCGACAAAATTTCAGCATTTCTTATTTTATTGTTTTTAGCCCCAACTCATCATACTCCATTTTCCCTTTGCCAGTCCGTTGTTGCGCAATATAAATATAGTAATTAGCGAAAATAAAATAGATTCTACCTTCCTTGTCCTTTGTGGAAGCAACTTTCACCAGATACCTACAAACTACAATAGCCTAGTTGTATGAAATGACGCTCTCTACCAACTCAATACAATCTGTTAAATGACCTATTCCACTCAAATTAATTCATTAATGCTAGGATGAGGTTATCTTAAAGTTACACACTCAAACCGTACAAGCTCACTTTAGTGCACATGCAACGCAACAGATTTTACAGACTTGGCAATGGGCTTTGCATGGGCTCCTGCTGCCCCACCTGCCCGCATTCGGCTCGGCTCACATCAGCTTTGTTTTTGAAAAAGTGCATTCATGCACCGCAGCATTTTTTTTTAAATTCCAATTTTAAAACTTTGGTAGGTTAAACAAAGAAATGTTGGCTAGTTTGTAAAATTACTGCCACTGTCAATCACATTTTAATAGACTAGACATTTTTAGCTGAAGCTCGCCACAAAGAATGGAGCATGGAGAATGGGGTCGCGGCAGTAACCGTTATCGTTGTTCGGGAATACGAAACGAAGACAGAAGAGTCGGGGCTTTGAAGAGAAACTAAACCTGCTATGCCTCCTACCGCGATTTCTTCAAAACATCGCAAAAATATATAAAAGTTCTACTAATTAAAAAACAGGTAGCTTAATTAACTGATCAGAGAAACAAAACAAAGAAACCAAAGATATTTCTGCTGGTGCTGCGGATGATGATTTTTTTATGGCAAATTTCTCAAACTCTCCTTGTTTAACCTACCTTCAATATACCTGCCGTAGCCAAAAATCTGTTGTGTTGTTGCCTTGTATGACGAGGTCGTCAAATCTGCGGATGAACCCATGGAATCAAAAACACACACACAAGTGCTATTTAAATGGACACTTGGTTCATGTGGACGCATCATCATCAATGATCCTCAACGGCTACGATATAGCACCGCTGAGTGACCCAACATTTTCATAACGGTACAAATATGGGTGAAATATTTGTGTAAAAAAATGTAAAAAAAAGTTTAGGTCTCACTGACTCACAGAACCACTACTAAAGGCTTCCAAGGGCAGAGAACATACCAATTATCATTACACAATTTTTTTATAATCATCATTTTATCAATTATTAAATATTTACCATTTTGTCATTTGATTTCTCGTAATAATCACGATCATCATCTTTGGAGATCATTTAAAGGTAAAAGCAATTAAGAGTTTCAAAAAATGAAAAACTACAAAACTACAAAGGTTCCTCTACTACGTCAAATAATATACAAGAAGCTAATTTCGATTGATTACTCCATACCATATATCTTATTAGTAAATGACTTGTTAGTTCATTCTCTACTTTATAAAGCATTAAATTAAATGATTGTTAAAACGTTTGGATGAAACCAGGAGGACAATTAAGGAATGGTGGATTTGGTATATATGTAATATAGCATATATATGTACAAAATGAAAACAATCTAATCTATGTCTAGTCCTGTCGTTAACTAGGTATGTATAATAAATCTCTATGAACTAATTAGGTAAATTGGAAAGAACAAGGTCAACCCAGCACCTGAGACAAGCAAGACAAGAAAATGAATCAAAATGAAGGGATTTTTAATAATCATCATCACCGTTAGCCACCGTGATTTGGCGACTTTTAGGTAGGCATAACTGCTTCTTTTGCTTCAGATGTCGGACTTGACGTAGACGCCAGCGTCACCGCAATTCCCAATACCGTTTCATAAGCATTCCAGGGGAAGTGGTAGAAATGGAGATAAAGCTACCATTTAATGAAGGCAATGGCACTGTCGAGTATTTATAATTTGGGTGCGCACAACAACAAGGACCCCCAATAAGGTAAAATGGCGAGAACTGAGTTGGAGTTGGAGTGTTTAAAAGGTTTGCCGAATTTTGCATTGTTTTATATAAATATATATACAAAAAAATTACAACACATTATCATTTCAAAACAATACGAAGAAAATATCACAAGTTACGCATTCGAATTTAATGAGTTGAATTAAATTGTCAGCTCAAAAATATTTGAAAGAAAGTTATTGGACATCAAAAATTAAAATGCTTTAGAAAATTGCTGACAGTTATAAATTTTATTCTGATGATTTAAATGAAATTTCGTAAAGAAAAAAAGTAACTTGATTTGGAACTGGTATAGAAGAGTGATGAAAAATGAAAATATCGCTGCTGGCTTCTTTTTTGAGTTGCAAGAAGTAAGGGGTCGAAAATGGGGGAACAAACCTTTGTTGTGGTCGAGAAACTCCTCGGTAAAAATTGGTATTTCCATACCCGTTTCGTGGTTCATGTGAGTGGGACGGTTCATCATATTCATGGCTGAACTGCCCGTAACGTTATGTCCGAAAGAACTATTGCCAGTCGCACCTGAGATGTTCATGTCCAGAGGACCACTTTGCTGATTGGCATGGGCGTGATTCTTCTTCTTCCTCTTGTTCATGGATTTGTACGCCTCAGTCTTCTTGTATGCGCTCATCTCTCGTTCGTAATTCTGCTTGTCAGCTTCCGCCGAGTCCAGGTATTTCTACAATAATTAATTAGTTTTATAACCTTCCTTTTTAATCTCCACCCTCCACCCTCTGCACTTGATCTTCCCGTTATAGTAATCTTGGAACAAAAATTGAAAGTAATGTAGCGTGACTGATTTCGATCAAAACCCGGTTTTCTAATACAACCACTAATAAAATGGATTGGATAACACAACACAACAGACAAATCACGGCCAAGTTAAGACTCAAAAATCCGAAACTGAATCACAAAAACTATTTTAAACAATGCTCACCTGTTTAATTTCTCGATCCATATTATTCCATTCCTGTGCCAATTGTCGAATAATCTCATAGAAAGGCACTGCAAATATGAAAAAAAAGTATATGATATTAAGTGGAATGCATGTGGAGAGTGACTTCGGCAGGAAGGAGATTTTAGAGAAAAACAACTGATCTGTCAAGGGATCTGACAGATCAGTTAGAAAAACAATCAGGTGAAGGATATTGGAATTGCAACGCAACGAAAGGGATAAAGGAAACAAGCAAGGAAGTAGATGAAACACAAAAATTTTAAATTTCGGCGTCGACTTACTTTCTGGGTACATAGATCGCAACTGGTCGCGACGTTCTCGCATGTACACATAGTATCCTGGAAAAGAATTAAAACGTTTTTAAATTACATTTACATTCAACAAAACTTATATACTTGTTCTTCTCAAACGTATCTTTTTTTGTCTGTGCTTCTTGGTGAAAAAAAATTAAGGCTCATGTGAATTCTCGCTTCCCTCCATAAACCATGATTTGATATTCACAATTCACAATCAGAAAACGACATGAGCTGGCGATTCATTTCATTGGCTCAAATCCTATACTTGGGGCGTTATCAGTCTAAACTGAAGATCATGTAAAATCAAATCTAAAATATTCAAATCCCTTTATGCAAATTAAAAGTGGAGACATGTAAATTTTCCCTCTGAGAGAAAGTGTGAAAGCAAGCGGAGTAGCTTATGACTTTTGGTGTGGTGTGGATGAAATTGAAATACTGAGATGGATGTATTTTTCTTGAATAGGTCGGACATGTCCGGAACAAAAACATCGAAACGCTTACTAATATCTTGTTTTAAAATCTGCGGAAACATCCAATTCATTTTCGTTGGTTCTTATTCAAATTTTATCCTTTCAAATTCGAATTTTTGCTATGATATGGCAGAAAGTGGTGGTGGAAGGGGGAAGGAAACTCTTTTCCACTGCTTTCCTCACACCATCATAAAATCATTTGGATTTGGTTGAAAGCGACGTTTGGCAATCCGAACTGATCACCATCATCATCATCCCTCAAATCTATCCAATTCCAGTGTAATGATCTGGTGGATGATGAAACTTTCTCCTACACCCCCCAAAATTTCCACTTCAATTATTCTCATCCATCCTTTCCCTACCTCTTCTCAATACAATTTCCTCTTTCAAATCAAATGGGCAAACGTATGTAATAAATATAATGCGATTTTGATATGATATTTCATCTCCCTCGTACTGACAGTGAAACGCATAAAATAGTCCCCGTATTCTACAGCCATCCAACTATAACTTAAAAACTGAATCGATATTATCATTTAGGTATTATGTATTACTTTTTTGCCTTTGTCTGTCCAACTACCTATGCTATGATGTCTGTAGTCGTAATACTTAGAATGCCCCCTTCCTTATTTTGTATCGTATGAAAAATGACGAGCAAAAACAAAGCTCAACCGTAAGCCTATAAATAATATATAGTGAAAATTCTTGTGAATAATATTTTTCTCTTCTCTTCGAGGTATCTACGAAATAACGAAATGGATGTTGGCTATAAATACCCTCCTGTTACTAGTTACTACTACTATACTACTCCCTTACTCACTATCAATGTAAAATTGTTATAGTCTATCCATCATCGAGCTTCACTTCACTTGGTGGGATTACTGGGCTGCTAAAA
>JAQGAI010001444.1:0-14717 GCA_034696905.1 Lepidocyrtus violaceus | reverse complement strand
CAATAATCTGGTGGACATTCCTAAATAAATATTTTGAAGAATGGAGCATCAGATAAAAAAATCTTTGAATGGTAATTTTCCAGTTAGCCAGAAGTCGGTAGGCACACAACATAACCACACACTCTTCCCAGCCTTAATCCTTCCAAACTGATTAAATCTCTTTTTCTTTCTTTGCCCGACCCAACCAGGAACCCATTCCATAACTTGCTACATCCTTCTTATCGCGAACATTGGGGGAAAGCAGGATATCGAATCAACCTAGCTTTGCTTCTTACCATTGATTGCGTTACATCTTCTTACAAACAGGTTAAACTAACACAACCCATGTTAGCCGCCTATTCTCTAGCCAACCACCTAAAAAGTTCCACATGCCTTTAGGTATCTACCTATATTATTCGGCTAACATAAAGTGTTCAACAAAGTCAATCAGCAAATTGGATTTTGTTGTAAGTAGGAAAAAGAATCTTTTTGCAGTAAAAAATAAGAAGAAAAAAGTTTCTTTTTCAACAGTGCACCTTCCACAATTTCTTTTTTATTTTCTCTGCTTTCTCCTTCCCATAACATACGCTGACAATTTCTTTCATGAATCCAAGAAAGAAAAAAACTTCCGTTTCCATTTTTCCCGGACAAAAACGAGGGGAAAACGGCAACAATGGCTGGATGTCGCATTAAGGTACAAAGTTAACAGCTCTGTGTAAAGCAACGACAGAAACGACAGAGAAAGTAGATTTAGTGGCCCAATCTAATGAAAAAATATCTTGAGCATTAAAACTTGTTTTTACAATTTCCCTCCTTTCTCCTTTCCCCCCTCCCTTTCCCAGAAAGAAAGCATAAGTAGATCACTGACACAGTAACTTAACAGGGAGGGAAGATTTAAGCCGAAAGAAAATAACGAGTGTGTTAGTTTGCTAAAGTAGAGTAAGCCAGTAACACAAAAAGTGAAAGTTTCTCCAGCTGCTGCTCCTTCCTGTTAACACTCTGAAAGAAATAAAATAAAATATTTCTGTGGAATTTTCTCCTCAAACTTGAACATGATTTTTTGTTTGGAAGACGCATCCAAAATTCTTTCTAACCCCATTTCCTCTCCACGACCTTTGACAAAACGGACCTGATTATTTGGGACAATTACCGGACCATAATTTTCCATTGATTAACAAAAAAAAGCGTAAACAAGCTATAATTATGATCAAAGTTCAAAGATCATGTCGACCCAGCGGCGGATTCCTAGTAAGATCAAAGCACAGTTACTAAATTAATTAGGGAGTCATGTCCAAGTCTTATAGTTCCATCCTGGACTATAATTAATACATGAATTAATCTTTGATAGTAAAAATCCTCCCATTTTCTCCATCCATCATAAGTATATCCTCGTCGAAAGTGATGAGATGAATCATCATCACTTGGAACAACCTCCAAAGTGAAAATAAAATGGTGTGTAATCTTCACTCAAAACATAGTTCCTCTTCACTTTCTCCCCTACATCGCCCCGTACCTAATCATCCGGAGAGAGGAAAGATGGTAGTTTTTTCCTTGGAACTTTCTCCTCTCCTCATCCCATTGTTCATTGCTTGTTGCTGCAAGAAAGCACATATTAACTTAGAGGACGTGTGGGACTACTTGGGAAACGGTGCGGTGGTGGTGGCTTGCAAAAAAGTTTTCTCTCTCTCCCATTCCATCTTCTTCTTACATGGTTAGTTTTTCTCCCCAGTTAGTGCTGTTTCTTGTAGTAAAAAGCCAACACTAAAACTCAAGTACCCACAGAGGAAGGGAGGAGGAGGAGGGAACTGAATTAAAAGTCGTTTTCCTCTCCAACCCAAAATCCATCCAGGAGGAGAGAACAGAACAGAAGCTACCGCCCTTGCATACTGACACAGAGAAAATAAGAGAGAGAGAAAATCATCAAGGATCTCTACTACCTATATGCAAGCAGTGAATGAAAGGAGAAAGTCAAGAGGAGTCTAATAATCTACGGGAGTCCATAGGTAGTAGGAAGGGTGTTATAGGAAGTTTGATGAAAGATGTGCATAGAAATTAGAAGGAAATCAGGAGGACGTAAGGAACCGCCAGGACCACAGCTAGCTCATTCCAACATCCCATCACCAGTGCTTTCACTACTACAAAAGTAATGGAACTTTTTACTCGAGAACGGGGACATGATGATCGGGATGACTCCATGCTGCCATGCCATACCACCGCTGCGACCGGCCATGCTTTCACTAGATACAAAACTATCCTTTCATTTTCCCATTCATTCAGGGAAACTTTTCCCAGAGAGCTCGTCCCAGCCTTGTTTTCACCACTAATACCATAGTTTTCCTCTCTTTCACTTTCCCTTTTTCCTCCTCATCCTCTCCCCCAGAAAACTCTGAAAACTAACCATCTGACGCCCCGTAATAAGCAAATTAACCCTTGGAACTAAAATTGGTTTTCACCATGAAAATTGCTCCAGTGGGTCATGCAGCTCTAAATAACCCATGTTTATACCTATGCGGGAAAGGAGGGGAGGGAATGTACATACTCAAAAGCTTGTTAAAATGGATAGAGGAACAAGGAGAAAGCAGAATGGAATGGAGGACGAATGGAGGAGGGAATAAAAATAAAGAAATTTGAAAGTGGCGGCAGGAGACCTGGAGAAAGTGCCATGGAATGAAATGGAGGAATCTGCAAGAAAAACATATGGCTTGTGTTTTAATATATGTTTTGCATAGCCTATTCCTCTTATGGTGTTCAATTTTTATCAGGCTCATCGCGAATGAATGACTTTTCACCTGACGTTTCACAACACTTTTTTGAGTTTTGCAATATAGCATGTGTCAGCCTCATCCGAGGTCGTTATATTTAAAGTGCCACTCTTCTTTTTGCACAATCCAAAACATATTGGGAAGGATAAGTACAATTTGAGTGATGCAATAACATGGCCTAATTCACTCTTCAAAACAAATAATGTGATTTTGAAATAATTAACTGGAAATGGCCTTGAAAATATAATGGAACACGAATCGGTAAACAATGCTTGGGAATACTGTTATGTACGCATTTCATTTTCTCCAAAAAAAAAAACATCTAAAAGGTGCAATATATTCAGGAATATTTATTTACATAAATGGCTATAGACTTCTTGGCAAAAATCTAAGCAGCATCCTCCTCTTCTGAAACAGAGTTTTTGCAATCTCAAAACCCAGTTTATAAGTTTTAATGTATTCAGCGACAGGCTATTTAAGAAAAAAACAACATTACCACTGGAGAAAGTTTCCAAAGAGAAAACTTTTCGGGGAAAGTGAAAGCCATCCAAGTACGGATGATATTATATACCAGGCAGACAGACATACAACTACCTACTGACATTTTGAAACTGCCAAACTGTCTAGTCTTTTTCTGTCTTAAAACATCTTGAAGAAAGTTGAGAAAAATCTTGAAAAGAAGTTACTCTGTGGTTATGTATCATCATATAATCATCATTGTATCAGGGAAAGTACCTGCTGCATTTTTTAACGAATACTCGATACAAGCCAGAAGGAAAGTAGACAATTTGACATGGATGCGTAACAAACTTTTTAAAAAATAAACAGACAACCAACCAATCAAACAGCTGTACTTTTTTTCCCTTAAAAATTGAAAGATGTATGTAATTTATACACGCAAAATTATGAAAAATGGTGATCTTTAATTTGTCATTCCCGAGTTTGATTTTAAATATGACAGATTTTTAATTCCGGAGAAGCTTTCCCTTTCTTTGGTGAAAGTCATCTACATCACATCATCATCCCAAAAGACAAAAAGGCCCGACTTTAAATTAATAATTTTGAATAATTTTCCCTCATCCCCTCCTGTCATCCCACGAGTGAGATGAGATGACACTTTCACCGGCATATAAACGTGCTGGTGTCACCTTTTCTTTTATATTAATAAATCTAATCAGTTTCAAGCAGTCACTCATTCAAGAGAGAATGGATGAAGGAAATAAAGTGTCCACAAAAAGATGAATAGTCAAACAGCAAAAATCTCCCTTCCAAACCGAAAGCTGTATCCATTCACCAGACAAGACCACACCACACACAGAGTATAAAAGGAAACAAACTTGAGAAACCAGTGCAGAGAAAGCATCTATGTGGAATGTACGTGTGGAGCATACATACAAGTTCAGCTTTTTTTTATGTAGCTGTCATCATTACGAGCGGACTGACTGACTGAGGAGGGGATGGAGGGAAAAAAGGGGGAAATGGAAGGAAAACCAGCAAGTGGCTTTTCATTCCTTTCTCCTCCAGCTGTACTGTTACTCCACTGCTGTGTGTCGTTTTCCTTCCACTTTAAGTCATTTCATCATCATCTCCGGTGGCATGATGACATCACCTCCAACCTTACCTACTGCAGTGCGAGCCAATAGATTAAAAAAGGAAACAAAAGACGAGAGAGAAACAGCTCCCCAAGAAGGGTGGATTTTTTATTATGTCTTTTCATTATGCTAACTAACTATATTCGTTAAAAGAGAAAAAGAGATAGATTGACAGGTTCTCACTGCTCCTTCCGAGAAAATGGAAAAGTTTTTGGGGAAAGGGTTTTATGCTAATTAGCAGGATATTTCCTGGGAAAGAAGCTCCTTTTCATAAACTGACGAGCTCCTACCCTAACTAAACGAAATTAAAACTTGAATGAAATATTTCAAAAGGAAGCACCGGCTCAGTTTTTGAATTTTAATTCAAAAAGGAAAAAAAATTGAATAAAAGGATACATTTTTTTTTAGAGAAAGTCTCAAATATTGAAAAATACACCCCAGAGCAATGAAATCCTGTTGATCCCTCAAAAATATCTTTACAGTTTAATTAAACACCTTACACCCTTCTCATTCCTCTCTTTTTTATCCTCGATGGATACGAATTCGAATCGGTATAAAAATACGGAGTACAGAACAAATCTAAAGATTGGATTTGAAATATACTCCCCTGATTAATTTTTCATTCCGGAGGATTTGATTTTCAATCTCGACCTTCTCATTTCATTTTCAATGCACAACTGGATTCCCCATCCCGGGAAAGGGAAAACCTTTTTATTTTTTTACGACCCAGCTTTCTATCAACAGCAGCATCCTAAACATTCTGATCAGATTCAACAATTTGTTGCTTTCCCTTCTTCCGCCTCATGGAACGCCTTCGCGACAAACAACAGGAGAGAAGAAGGAAGGATTGTTGGTGAGATTTTTTTTCTCCTTCTTCGATACACTTTCTATTTTATTTACTACTATTTTTATGAGGGAAAGTGTGGGAGTCCCGGGCTTCCTGTGAAAATACAAACTCTGTTCTGGTCCGAAAAGGGAAGGAAAAGGTAAGCTCATGCTGGAAGGATGTTCCGTGAAATCCTCCAGGGATCTTGTTGAAGTATCTTTCCCACTCCGCCGGAAAGAAAACAACCTTAGCCATATTGCTACTTACTTTCTCCAACAAGAACTGTCTGAGGAGATGGATTTTCTTTTCTCCATAAAACCCAGAGGATGAAGGGAATAAGGCACGGAGTGATGGAGGGGAACGCTCCGGAATTAAGTTTCCTTTTTGGTTTGGTTGGGTCCGGGTCTTACTCAGTCATCCACTCACTCACTCAAACAACAAAAAAAGGTGCTATGTTCTTTCTTTTTAATACAAGAAAGCTGTCTGATTGTCTGAACCAGTCTATTTTATACTTGTTAGCTCAAGCCCAGCATCTCCTTATTTTGATGAACTTGTTCGCATTGTTAAAGGCAAAGTGCATTAAAGGAAGATGGATTATACAAACAAACAAACAAACATATGGATGGGTGGATCCAGTCAAGAGGCATTCATCCTCTCTTACTTCTGCTTGTGATTTTTTTAGATCCAGCTGTTGATAAAAAAGCTGATTTGAATTTGAATAAAGTTGAAAGTTGATGCATTTGGAAAGATAATTTTACATAGCTGGCTGGCTACACATATGGCAGTGTTTTAAAATACTTTCTCCGTTGCGTAAAGTAACTTGTGTTGAAGTCTCCAATTTTTTTAAACTTAGCCAGTCTGTCCATGTCTGTTCAATGATAAAAAAGGAAATAGCTTGCTTCAGTCTCGGGAAGAAAATAATACTCTGGGGTATCCCCGCACGCGCTTCCTCCTCGAGAAGCGATGACCTATGTTATGTAACCTAACATAACATCTCATGTAAGTGAATGCAGAAAGCTCTCTTTAAATTTACTTTTCTTTTTTTTACTCTGCCTGTGAAGCTTGTGAAAAGTGAAAGCAAAAACGATGTTTGCTATCTATTTCACCGTATAAATAAATGTCTGACTGAGAGAAATAAGGGGAAAGCACGGAGTGCTCGTGCTGTGATGTAATTCACATTTTTTCTCCTTTTGAAAGAACATTGTGAGAGGACGTGAGAAAGACAAACAATGTTGAATGGAAAGTATTAAAAAAAATAAAAGACTATGCAGCTCTCCTACAAATAGCTTGGTAAAAAAAAGTCTACTACAGCTTGGGTCACATCCCACCCAAACCGTCCGCCTATCGGGAAGACTAACGACCAAACATGTAATGATTTAGGCACAGCTCATATTTCAATGGAGGTTGCATGGAGAGGAATTGGGAACTGATCTGGAGAAAGCCAATTTCAGTTGATCATTTCATCCCGTTTTCTCAAACCATTCATGGGTTATTCCACTTTCCTTCTGTAATACAGATAAAATAAAACTATAACGTTTTAGATTTATATTATGGGACTAGCACACTTACACATGCAATTACCATATGAGAAGGGTATCCCGCAAGTTATAGCGCAACTTACGACTAATTTATTTTTATGGGGGGAACGCAGCCCAATCTTTGCTCCAGACATGATCATCCAACCAACCCAACAAAAAAAGAGAAAGTTTCTAGTTTGTTACTTATATTGGTTTATGGAGGGGGGACTCCAGTCTTAACCTACTTATTTTTTTTTATTTCCCATGCATTTAAGAGCAACGTGATCCAGTCTTCTCAGCGGGACCCTTCCATTCCATTGGCTATGCTATTATAAGTAACAAACAGGGACAGTTCTGAGGAGGACATGACACATGGAATGTACACAAATGGATTCTTGTTTAAGGGGAAAGTAGGCCGTTACATATGTCTTAAATTGGTTTACAAATATGGATATAAAATGCATTATTTTGTGAAAATATATTTATTCCGCGCTCTTGATACCGACTTAACCTTTTTGGCTTTTTCCGGAGGAAGCTCATGGATTTGGGCTGGAGCCTACCTTAAGCCTTCATGTTTGGAGAAAAGTGCATTTTTTGGGTAAGCCAAGCTCATTTAAAAAAAACGATGTGATGTGATGTGAGCTGGGACGCGGCTGGAATTGGAAAAATGGAAATTTTTCCGCCAGCAAAATAGCCTGAAGAGAGCATTTATCTAAAAGGAACCAAGTGTGCATAATCCGGACAGGGAGTTCTACACTGAAAAATGTAACAGAATCCCGTAATGTAATGCATGCATGATGGAATTATGGCCATGGTACATTTTGAGCGGATACATTTTCACGAAAAAAAATTTCAACTTTACTTGGTGTAATGCCTGTTTTGCCAATGCTACAGAACACAGAGGAGGAGCGCTTGTTATTATAAGCATTTGCAATCATGTTAGGGAAAGCGCTGGGAGAAAGTCGGATAAAATTTCCCAGGTTTTAAGTGATGGAATAGGATTATATTTATGTATCAAAAAAGATACAGACATTAGACAATCCATCAAAAGTAAACTTCAAAGGTAGAATGTAGAATACAACCCGACTACATACATTCAGATACGTTCTCTGCTCATGTCATGTCTCTTTTCACTTTAACTTTCACTTTAAATTGCAGTTTAGCCAATTAATGTAGTAATTTCAATAGATCCAGACAGAGGCAGATCATTTAAGAATTCTAATTAATTAGATGAAACTAACTTTACTCAGACCAGATGTTGTTTGAATGACTAGGTATATTTGCTAATTGAAAATCACTTCTGACCTTGCCAATAAAACGATAATTAATGAAGACCTAGATTAATATTTCAGACATTTCATTTTATATTTGTTTTTGTTATGGAGTGGAGGTAATATTGATTCACCGGTGTTTGTGCTCAAACATTAACTTACATTAAATTACTAATTCAATATTTTCCCAGAGATTTGAAACACGCCAACGCAATCTTATTTTTATTGGTTTAGGCCAAGGTCTACTTTCACCAAGGCTGTCTGCAATAATTAACTTTAAGTCATGTTGACTTTCTGAACCAGCACAATAAATAGACTACATACTAAAATTAATTTATAAATCAGAAACGAACAGAACATTAAAGGGATTGGAAATCTAGGTCGAACTTATGTAAGCGTGAAATTCATGAGCACAAAATGGGTTATTTGTTCCATCCAACTCAGACATAAGAAACAAGCTATAACGAACAAAATTTCAACTACGCAGTATTGGGTGAGCCATTATGTGGGTTTTAAATTGTCGGAGTTTGCAAAATTCATCCAATGTATTTTAGGGGCTTGACTGGAGCAAAAAGAGAAAATTAAATTTTGCCATTTGTCACCAGCCAATAATAACGGGCTGCCATTTAATGTATACATGATCCCAATACTAAAAAAATATGGCAACAAAAGAAATCCAACCCTGAACGGAAACAACGACGAGTATGAGCTGAGTCGAGGCAGTTCCATCCTCACATGAGTAATCATGGCGTTGCAGGAGTAGAACATTCTACAACTGTGATTTTGGCGTAAAAGCATAATGGAGCGGAGTGAAAGCAGTTTTGTGTCTTCCCTTATTCCAAGCCACTGCAAGAGACTTAAGCCATATGGCAGGGTGAAAACAATAAATCTTAATTCTGAGAGCTCTACAAGTGTTAAAGCTCCACGTAGCTCATTACTCTTTTTTAAATCACACAGCCAAAGAGTGAGAGAGATAAGACATGCATAAGGATATAGTCACGGTTTTAAAGAATGGGAGAAAGTTTTGAAAATGGATATCCATATCTTTGTTAATATGTTCAGCCAAAAAATACATAAGGCATTCACGGAATCATGTACAAGTTAGTGCGGGCAATGGATGGAAAGTTAGTCATCTCGCTTTTTGTACTTTGTTCAAAAAACAAAATTTTTCTCAACTGGCCTTTTTAACATGTTTTTTTTAACAAAAAAAATTATTTTCCATTTGTTCTTAAAGTTGGAGAGAAAGCTAAGCCGATGCGATGATGAGTGTTTAAAAAAAGAAAGGCACAGTTCATACGTAACCCTGCACTGCACACTTCCAAAATTTAAATGGAAGCATCTAATGAAGCAACGCTTCCGGTTTTTAAATCCCTTGAACCCATCATTATTATTTTTAGAAAACACTCTCATCATCTGAGTCTCAATTCTGCGGAAGTCGATAATGAAGTAATGGCAATTAGGAACTACCTTGATGTCATCCCTAGAGACCAATAATAAAGCAGCTGGTTGATGCAGAGCTAAATAAAAAGGATTCCGTTTCCGTAACCAAACCAGTCCTTTTTTATATACCGTTCCAGTTCCATCCACAGTCACAATTAATTATGTAGATATTACTAACAAGGAACTGCATAGTGGAAGGAAGCTGCTTAAAGTCAACATTGTCCCCAGCAGCCTTAAATGCCAATATTGTTGGGAGAGAGAGAGAGAAGAGGAGAGAGAGGAAAAACAAACGAGAGTCAAGTCATTTCACAAGGACGGCATTTCCATCCGCTTTACTATGTCAGCTCAGCTCAGCCATGTCTTTTTATTTTCCGCTCTAGTTCCCCATTCCATACATAGGTAGCTACTTTCTCCTCCACTTCCATTGTTTAGCAATATTGCTCCGTCTCCGGAGCAAGAGAGAAAAGGAGCTTATTTGGGTGAAAGGCGAAAGTCGAGTTTTTTTTTATTCCCTGTGCAATGCATAAAAGAGGAGGATAATGATACTGACTGACGAAGTGAGTGAGTGGGAGAAAGCAAAGATGAAGGGAGAAAAAAATGTTGTTGTTCAGGATCAAAAAAAAATAAGAGTCTTGAGAGGTCAGGCGGGAGGGAGCGAGGCCAAACTCAACTCATATAAGTATATTGTTTACTATGATTCTCGGTCTGTTGATTTCTTGTGAATTTTTTTTTACGTTGATGGGAACAGATGGGACATGTACGGGTTGGTTGTGTTTATGTGTGTCATGTCGTATGTGGGATGATATGCCAGTCAGCTCATGGTCCTTGTCGCTTTCCCCCCACTTCCTCTCCTGACACATAAAATACATCAAGAAGGAAAGAAAGAAAGGGGAAAAAATATATCCAAAGAGATTTTTACATCCTTCTCCTGCTTCCAGGGATGAAGAATCATCCAGAAGGAAGATGTGATGTAGTCAAGAAAAAAAGGTTGATGATGTGGATGATGTTGTGAGTGAGGAGCAAAGGTAGAAAGTAGAGTAGACCCGGATGGAGCAAAGGCTCCTCAAAAACATTGCATTGGATTGCGTTGTTGCTGCTGCTGCTGCTGGTGCGGTAAGGAGAAATTGAGTGATGATCCTTGTCCCCGGAGTGGGTAATGCCAAGGACGACGGATTCAATTAAAAACGGCACACATGAAATAGCTTCGTCATCATCATCATCAACAACATGAAGAGGATGAATAATGCTGGTAGGAAAATGGAATAGGACGGGGAGACATGATGATGCTGATGCTGCTGTGATGTAACTTATGTATGTGCACACGCAAAGAAGAAGTGAAAGCTAACTGTTGGTAAATATTTACCCCTTTTAAATAACCAGGAACGGTTCATGAATAATCTTACGTTTGGGTGCTTATGGAAAATCTCTTATGAGCAGATCTATCCAAAAATTATGGCTGGATCCAGAAGATAAAAAATTGGTTACGTCAGTTCAGCTTTTGGAGGATAATTGAAGATGTGGGCTGGATTTTTTGACAGGATCATATGTTTTCGGCTTGCTTTCCCATTTTTTTTTTAAATAATTGCCCGAGATCGTATCATATTCAAATTGGAAAGCTAATTAGACTAGGGTAAAAAAAACTGGGACTAATTTGAATGTAAAACAAGTTCATTTACAAAAAAAAATATTCAAATAGGTAAATGAAAACGACTTCTGAACTTGCAGTGGTGTTGATGGTGATGATTTTTGAAACCAGCAAACCAGTCCATTTAAAGCAATCTAGGTTTAAATAAATAGCTTATTTTCACTGTCCTTCAATGTATTCCAGTTCATTTAAATGGAAAACAGGTCGATGGGGACCTGACTGAAACTTGCCAACCATCTACAAACATCATCATCGTCATCATCATCGTTATCAAAGGAACTTTCTCCTCATACTCCTCGTTAGTTTTATTTTTTTTATTATACTGTTGCGTCGTTGCTTTACTTTCTCTCTTGATATGTAACCTTCTTATTTTCCCTTTTTTTTAGTTTTCCCAAGCCATATTATTCCATTCTCATTTCCTCGTTTGAAGGCCGCCGCCGTCTTGGTTCAACCTATGGAGTTGACGTTGATGTGATGAATATTTAATTCACAAAGGGGCTCCACTAACAAGCTTGCTCTAGAAAATAAGTATTCCCATTTATTTTCCAGTCTGGTTTCCCCTTAAATATGACATGGGCTGTAGCTTTGTGTATCAAGTAAAGTACAAAGCATGTTACTTATTATGCAGGCTTAAAATCTCTTTGCGAAAAATATTCTACTGCTTGCTAAGCCCATGCCCCTTGTTGCGACTCACGTTTCCTCCAGCCCAACCATTTATATCTGTTAGCCAGGAAAATTAGGCAGATTTTTCTCTTTCACTTCCCTTCATTTGCATAATGCACAAAATGACAGTTTTTCTCCTCATTCTCAAAGAGCAGCCATTCCCGAAAAAACCCCAACTTTCACTTTTTGCATTGAATTAATAATGCATAGCCAAACCTGAAATGGGAAGGGAAATTGCTAAGGATGGGGAATGCCTTGCAATGATTTTCTCATTCCATACTTCAACTGGCGCTGTTTGCGCTGATGGAGAAAGTTTACGTAATACGGAGACTAAGTAAATTAACTATGCACATAGCCCATTAAACTATGCAGGTAATGAGCCGCTCCTCCTGTGTGTACAGAGAGCATACACATAATTTTTATTCTGCTATCCAGCGCAAACCTTCCAGCAACTTTTTGCTTGTCAACCAGTCTGGGAAAAATGATTGTCGGTCTTTGTGAGAGATAAACTCAAATAGATGTAAAGAGACGTTGTAAAGCTGGCATGTAGTTTCCTTATTTATTTTTGTCATACATAACAGGTTTCATTTTTCCCAGTAACAATTTTTTAAAAAAAAAACACGTTCCATTGAAGAAGCAACAGCAAAGTCAACAACTGCTGCCGACAAGAGCAATTTCTCCCTGTCATATTGATAATGGCATGAGAGTAAACTTTCCCTTTTCGATTGATGAATAATTCTGTAAGTTTTTTTTCTTCTTCTCAAATTGTCCCGTCGTCTGCACATCAGCCATCATCATCATGAAGCCAGTCCCATCAACTAGGTACTGTCATGTCCAAAATGAACTGTTACATAACTTTGGTGTAGCAATCTCTTCTTCACATAACCTGAAACTAACTTTTTTGATATGCAGTCACTTCATTTCGCAAAAGTTCTTTTTTTCTGGGTTGGGTAGCAAAATGGACATTCAAGGCAAAGTAAACTACTGCCCAACTTTTATGCTAAATTATGTATCTCATCACAAAAGTGAAAGTCGGCAGGTATGTAGCTTGTTATGTATCTTACTTAAGTAAGAGCTCACATCACATAATATACAACTTGTTACTTCCGAGAAACAAATTTTCATTAGTTCAATGTCCTTTTTCTTGTGAATCTTCCACATAGTTTGTGTTTGAGTTCAACAGTTTCCTTTCCCGGAAACTCTCAGCTTGCTTAACTAAAAACAAAGTGGGTAGATGAATGAGAAACTGAATGAGAGGAAAACAAAGAGAATTTTTAAAATGTAATGTCATGATATGAGTTTTGATGATGAATGTAGGTAAGTAAGTTGTTCGCAAACATTTTTTTAATGAGAAATATGATCCATACATCTTGATGAGATTTTTCCCTTTAAAAAACAAGAGCAGTTTGCGAAAAATTAACATAGCCTATCATGGACATAAAAAAAACTCACTCAGCTTTACTTTCACCGAACAACTCAACAGTCAGCAGAGCCAAGCACTGTGCAACTTCATTTTTTTTATCTGCTTTCACCCAAAAAAATAAAAGGGAAATATGTACATAGACCACTTTCCTCTCTCTTTAGCCATGCGTCGTGCTGCAATGTTGAAACCAACAGGAATATTTTTTCATTTTCCTTTTTAGACCGACCGCCTTGTTATTTCATCTCGTGTCACTCATCCGGAACAAACCATTGCAAACAGCCTGTGGCACACATGTGTAAGTTTAAATACCTACATGCATAGGCACATATGTACATCAGCAACAGAAAAATATTTCATACATATGAAGAAATATTACTACATCCTAAGCCCGGGAGAAAGTCCTTGTTACTGATATGAAAACATTTTTACAGTGGGTTTCGATATGCGTATAATTTTAAATAGGTTTTACATATAAAATATTTTTTCCTTTTAAAGATAAAAAACTGTTTTTCTTTTTCCCCGACTCACACAACCCATTCGTCTTTCTCTGAAATATACTATATCAAAGGGAAAATCGTACACGTAGCTGTTTTTTTGTTGTTTTTGGAACAGTGTCTGGTGTCAAACGGATAAATATATACGAGTAAATATTTTCTCTGGAATAAATGAATAGTTTTTGTAATTTCACCAGAGCTTACGAAAAACGAATTAAAAAATATAACTAGGTACCTAAGTGGGAAATATGTCTCTCAGGCACAAAAACCAACTTAATATAGTTTTTATACAAATTATATGCTCATTCTAGCATAGCTCATATTTGTAGTCAGCACATTTTTCTCTTTGATTTCATACTCGTCAACGGATTTGACAAGCTGAAATTAGAAACTGCTGGGGCAATTTCATTTCATTTCCAGTCAAATCATGAAAACGTTTTTATGCTACTGATTGTGAGTATAGCATGTAATTCAACAACTCCATCCAAAAATCCAATCCAACCTTGATACTTTTTGTTACTGCTTTCACTTTTACAAAACAAACTAAATAAATATTTTCCATATTTGGAGAGAGAGAGAGAAAGGGCTGTAATGATGAGATCTAATCGGAAGACGGAATAAAATTAGGAAAAAAACTTTCCGTTCTGCATTATACATTTTTTTTCTTCTCATTTTTCCCTATGCTGATTTATCAAGTCATATCTATCAACAAAGTGACCAGTCATATTCAATCCTCGTCAAATCAACAAAACAAAAATTTGTTGACAGGGACCAGGGAATAAATTGGAATAAAATGTAGGAAGCCCTGCCAAAGTTATTAAATTGGATGCTCTTATTGTCCTGACTTGTTGGGATGTGGAAAGAAGGCTAATAAAACATGCCTTTCTCCTTTCTTCGACTTGCATGTTATTAGCTTCCTTCTTCCTGATTTTTACTTTCATCAACTACCCTGTCATGTCAAGTCTAGTAATTCTGGGTGAAAATAAATAAAGTTGTTTTACACAGTCATGTATCAGCCATGGCATCATCACGTGCCCAAATCATACCATACCACGTCTCAAAATATAATTTGGATAGTTTTTTTTAGTGAGAAAAGTGCATTAGA